>JACEEZ010024063.1:628946-658946 GCA_016584305.1 Chionoecetes opilio
TTAGGCCGTGAAAGCAGTCACCCCCTACCCTTTGTTAGCCCGTGTGCACCTCCAAAAAGGGAGCACAATAGAAAACGACGCTTTAGGTGCTCAGGGGCCAGTAAAGCCAGAAGGACGGGTGTGGTGGTCTGGAAGGAACTTCACTACCGTATGAATAGACCATCGAATTTTTTTTTAACCATATTACCTCGCGCGCTCTCTCTCTCTCTCTCTATCTGGACATTGCTATTGGTAATAAATGTATAGGTAAAACACAATCTAAACTCTTTATTGCAGGTGTGGAGGCCGATATATCATTTCTGGCAGGTGAAAGCAGACCCCTGCACTCCACTCCCTTCCCTACTGCATTACCTCCACCCCTCGTCCGTCTCACATCCACGGTCGGCTCCTCCTCCTCCTCCGGATCCAGACGTGGCAAAAGGGGTGGTACTGGTAGGGAAGGGCAGCGCCAATCCCTCACCTCCATTACTCCTACCATGACTAGCACCAGCATCGCCTCCTCCCGGAGTAGTAGTGGTGGAAGAGGCGCAGGACGGTTCAAGACACCGCCGGCGGGGAACTTGCTTCGCACTCCGAGCTCAGGATTCAGCCGCAGCAGCTCCGGCCTCAACAGGACTCCAGGGTCAGGCAGGAGTAGCAGGATGACTTCAAGCTCAGTGCGTAGCATTAGGACGCCAGGGTCTGTGTGCAGCAGCAGGAGGACGCCCCTTGTTCAGCAGGATTTGCCACCCTCTATCATTGTCGGTAAGGTGGTTTTCCTCCTACTCACTGCCTTCTATTTTATTTCCTTGTCTTATCAGTGCATCTGCATTTTCATATTTTTTTTTAGGGGGGGGGGGCGCCTTGGTCACCCATAATATGTTTCGTAGTTTTTTTCCAGTAAGAGCAATAATGTTAACGTCACACCCTCGTAGCGCGGCCTTCCTCTCATATATCCTGTTGAATTTATGCCCCTAATAATACCTGCCATGTTTGTTGTGCAAATATACTGACGCCGTGAATTGGCAATTTATCAATTCTAACTTCGGCTATGTTGCTGCGATTCCTAATTGTATTCGTCATCAATCTACATATTATTTCCTTTACCTCGGTCATCCTTGTCTAGGTGTGGTGGAAGGGCGAGGACAGGCGCAGGGAGAAGTGGGTTTAGCGGCCGTAGACCTGCGACGACCACATCTCACCTTGGCCCAGTTCTCGGACACCCACACTTATACCCACACCCTCACCAAGCTCGGCCTCCTTAACCCCCTCGAGGTAAGCGAAGGAATGGACGTGCTTTTCTTCTGGGCGTGATTTCTTGGGTACATTCTTTTGCTGTGGTCGTATTTATGTCTCCGCTCATCCGGAAGTCATATATTTTTAAGTGTGCTTAGGGGGTCCAAGTGCGAGTTTGGTCTGACGCACACACACGCACGGAGGTACTCCGTAGAATAGTGGTTAGCATTCTCGGTTCACAACCGAGAAATCCCGGGTTCGATCCCCGGGCGGAGCGGTAAAAGATGGGCGGTCTTCTTATCTTGGACAGCATGAGAACAAGCCGAGTTAAACCAAGGTTGACAGGCTTTAGGATTAGAGAAAGTGTGTGGAATGTACGCCTCCATGCCAGAGACTATGACCTCAGTTATGCGCACTGCACAAAGAGATGGGTCTCTGACATGGAAGCAGTAATCATTCCATGGAAAATCAGAGTAGTACTGCCTTAGGTCTTCCCACTTAGCTAAGTTGAAATGCCAGAAGCACCTCCGCTTAGGTGGGTCCCAAGGCGGCACCGGAGCGATAGGACAGGTTACAGAAATAAGATTGTGATCGTAGAAAACAGTTTTTAGTAGTATGGTTAGTGAAGCCGCATCTTAGACACTGAACTCGGGTTCGGCCAACTTGAAGTCGATGAATTGAGGATTCCTGTGAAGTGACTATATTGACAGGGACTGAGTTAACAGCGACTGCGTTAACAGGGATAACCCTATTTTCTCTCCTTTTTGCAGCGTCAGTGAGCTGACGGCTGGGATCGAATGTGAAGCTGCATATTTAAGTTTTTTTTTATATACTGTCAAGGGTTTTTTCATGTCTGCTTCTGACAAAATATACGCAAAATCTTTCGGCTGTGCTGAAATAATTATCGAGACAATTATTTCATTGTATATTTATCTGCCTGCTGGCTTCAATGCCTCTAAATTTTCTACGATGCTTTCAATTCTAATAAACAGCTCGGTAATTGCTTCTCTTGGCTTGCGTGTCACAGATGATAATTCACTCATCAACCTTGGGAGTGATGGCTCTACAGGATAAATTTCTAGAACATTTTTCTTTACTTCTGCCCAATCGTGCCGATATTTAGAGGCACAATGTGTGATGTATAATGTGTACAATGTATGGGTGTATGCACTATCTAGGCCTAGGACATACTGTTTACTCTATTCTATACGACCCCCATCTGTCCAATTTGTCTGGGTCCTATTTTCTAAATCTTTCATCCAAGCATGAGCGGTGGTAGTAATACATTTCAAGTTTGGTGCAGACTGACTTCTTTCCTCTCCTCCGCAGAAGTATGGCAATCCGACGACTTTCGCAAAATTATTTCTAGCATTATCAGTTATCGCTTGTGCAATCTCTTCACTAGAAATGCATTGAGTATTGCTGGTATGTGACATGGGAGAAGCAGGAAGGTGTGCCATTGTATAAGCAGGTTGGGTTGATCCAGGACTTGATTGATTTCTAGCCCGTCAGGGTGGCAAGGTTGGTAGAGACGTGAGTTCCCAATGTGCAGCGTCCCTGTGCATTCGGTCAGCGGTTCGAGTCCGCCTAGTTCGTGCTGACGTGGCGGCGCTTTGTATAGTCAATAACCTTGTAGTTGGTACTTGCAAAGTGTCTAGATAGGATGAAAATCTTATCTTATCTGATTGATTTCTAGGCGACCTAAGATTATTTTGAATTTGATATGCTATGTGTTTCATTCATATATATCTATGTAACTATAACTATAATTCCGACTTTCAGATTCTGTATTTCATTTATATTCAATTTTATATAATGACGGATAACTTCAGATATTCAGATATATCTATGGTTCACACCCATAATATTTTGGATAACTCCACGGTTCACTCCCATAATATTTGATCCACTCCTTCTCAATTTATGTACTTTGCACGAATCAGTTAATATTTTACTTCATATCTAGTGTGATATGACTTCCAGTGCAACATATCAGTGCAACATCTTAATCTATCCTTCGATTTCACATATACATAACAACATTTCCCTCCAACACATTACTCTTCCTAGCGATAATACATCACTCAATTTTTTCGTCCCAACTATCCTTGCAACAATCAATTATCATCCCACCACTGCCACCAATGTCGTGATTGCAAATGTTGCTATTGCACACGAACTTTTTTGTGTTCCCTATCTAAGTTATGGTTTCGGGGTTCAAAGGAACACTTTTGATTTTTCTGAGTTTACTGATTTACATATCTACTTCTTCCCGTACATTACATAATAACATCCTAACATTATTATTCCCTATCATAAACAAGACATATACATTCAAGAACATCCTAACCTTAACACTCCCTATCATAAACAAGACATATAATAATATTTCCTATAACTACCTAATCAATTGTGTATAATATAAAGGCTGCGTTACAACATAATACTTGCCTACCTCAATCCTTACAAGACCGAGATCTACTTACTTTAAGTTGCCCATGTCTAGGAGACTTCCTGAGACCTGGTTCTGGATAAAATTAATAGTAATGTCTCGTCCTTCTTGTACATTGTTTATATGTCCTTCTGTCATAATTATATGAGTGGGAACTCCCTTCAGCCTTCACTTACACTTCTAAAATGCATAATAGTTATTGGCTGGTTCAGTACTTAGCCACTCCTTATAGGCGTGTCTTTCCGAATTCTCCTTTATCATTGGTAGGCATATACATAAATCACCACACAGTAGGTGGAATCTTAGGCCTGTTACTTTACACCACACTATATCTCCAACCTTGAATGAGTCATGAGGTGAGTCATAGTCATCTTACTCTCTGTCCTGTAGTAATATGTATATTTTGATAAATCTGTGTATCAGCTTTCTGACTGTACCACAAGTTAATGAGTTAGAGATAACCAACAACCTGTTTCTCTTCTCCGTGATTATCTTGCCTTCTTCCTTTATTCCTTATTTCTCCTCTCCCAACCATTGTTGTCTTATTCTCGTTCGATAGCGTTGCATGGCGTTGCATGGTTACCACAGCAGTAGTCAACGAGATCAGTGTCGGAAGTGAGAACTAAATCCAAAATACTATTATCCCTTGTACTAAGTTCTTGTACAACCTGATGTGAAAATATTTCATTAACCATATTTACGTAGCAATCGCATACCTTCGCTATCAGCAAAATTATTGTTCCAGTTTATACGAGGTAGGTTAGGGCAGTTAGCAAGTTCAGAAGAGCAGTGAGCATGAAAATAACGGTAGAAGATAGCAAAAGAAGCAACATTGCGGCGGTGATTTAAAGATTGAAGACAGTCAGTCAGAGAAAGGGAGTTGATGAGACGAAAAACTTTTGACTCAACCCTGTTTAGGAAAGCTGTATGAGTGGATCCCCCCCTAACATGTGAGGCATACTCCATACATGAGCGGATAAGGCTCCTGTACAGAGCAAGCAACTGGGAGGGAGAAAAAAAATGGACGCAGACGCCACAGGACACCTAACCTTCATAGAAGCTGTTTTAGCAAGAGATGAGATGTAAGATTTCCAGTTCAGATTTATAGTAAAGGATAGTCCTAGAATGTTTACTGTAGAAGAGGGAGACAGTTGATTATCGTTGAAGAAGAGGAGATAGTTGTCTGGAAGGTTATGTCGAGTTGATAGGTGAAGAAATTGGGTTTGTGAGGCATTGAACAAAACAATGTTTGCTCTGCCACAATCAGAAATTATAGAAAGATCAGAAGTTAGACTTACTTTATAGTTTATGTTTAGTTAGTTGGTTCCTAGTTATGACCGGATATGCATGCATGGGATATTTCACTAACTCGTGACAAAAAGTATGATTTGGTTGGTAGTGAAAACAACAAAAAATTTCCTCCTCCTCCTCCTCCTCCTCCCTTTATTTCCTCCACTTCTATCTTTGACACACACACACACACACGAAATCTCACGATCGCACGATCACATACACACACACACAAACACACACACACACACACACACACACACACACACACACACACACACACACACACACACACACACACACACACACAATCAGACACACACACACACAAACACACACACACCTCGATGGTCCAGTGGATAGAGCGGTGGCCTGGCATTCAGTGGTTAGCCGGTTCGAATTCTCACTTCTCCCGGGTTTTTTCACTGACAAATTCGGGCGGTTACTAACCCCCTTGAGTAAGGGGATGAGGGTGTGTGGTGTGTGAGGTTTCAGCATTAGCCAAAGATCGGTAAGAATGAGCTCCAAGCTCGCTCCGGGAGGGTGAAACAGGTGATCGCGAGTCCAGCTCGCGTGGACAAGATCGTGGGTGAATGACACACACAGGCACACACACACATTAAAGAACACAAATACATTAATGAAGAAACTAGATTAGCGTAGATACGGAGGCAAGACCACACGATTATAGCTAAGGTCCTGTATGTTACAATAAAGTCAATACAACCAGGTTAACACACACACACACACACACACACAGTGGTACTCCGTAGTGTAGGGTGGTACTCCGTAGTGTAGGGGAAGCACGCTCGGTTCACAACCGAGAAGTCCCGGGTTCGATCCACGGGTGGAGCGGAAACATGGGCTGTTTCCTTAAAACCCGAGCCTCTGTCCACCCAGCAGTGAATGGGTTCCGGGTGTTAGCCGGGATTTGTGACCTGCTCTCCGGGGTTCTGGCTTCGGCCAAAACTAAGCACTAAGGATGAATGATAAAAATGTTGATATGGAGACGGGGCCATACGAGCGTTGCTCATGCCCTGTAAAATAGAACTAGATGAATACAACTAGATGAATACACACACACACACACATACACACACAAATATGGATATATCGTTTGTTTCCCTGCAGGTAGTGGTGGCAACGACAGCGACGCGACCTGAGACTGAAGTGGCTGTTGGACGAGGCAGCCGAGGCCTATTGAAGGTTGTACAGGAGTGTCTCCCTGAAGCCTCGGTCACTGCTGTCCACCGCCGCTACTTCAACGATGCTCGCGGGCTAGCCACCATCAGGCACCTGGCAGCCCCTCACTGTGCCTTCGTGGAGCGGCAGGTGGCCAACAAGTACGTCAGAGAGAGAGAGAGAGAGAGAGAGAGAGAGAGAGAGAGAGAGAGAGAGAGAGAGAGAGAAGAGAGAGAGAGAGAGAGAGAGAGAGAGAGAGAGAGAGAGAGAGAGAGAGAGAGAGAGAGGCGCCCGTACCGAGAGTTGAAGGCGGTAGAGCGACGAGCGGCAAACCTTCAAATCGTTACCGAGAGTCGACACTGGACAGGAATGCAGTGGTTGAGTCTACGCCCGCGATGATTGGTACATGTGCTTCAACTGCGTACCCAGCCGTACGACTATAAATAGGTCTAAAGCGAATTTGCTTATACTCATCAAAACATCACGAAACGTGCGATCGGCCATGAAGTTGATGAAATATATATTTAATGAAGTTAATTAACAGTAGAGGCGTGTATACGTAAGTTTCTCTTACCGCTCATGTGAACATATGCGGTAAGAGAAACGTGCTGGTGGGTTCTGGCAGCGACCTTGATGATGGCGGCGGCTAAAGCAATAGCCACCCTGCTACCCTGAACCTCCTTCATTATTGTCACTAAAATCACTTATTGCCGCATATGTAATACCTAATAATCTTATACTTATACTTAAATACATACTGGCAAGAATATTTTTAACATATCTCTTAATCCCTCCAGATTAGGAATGTAATAAAAATTCATCGAAGGTTGAGGCGAAGACACGGGGATACCCGTGTCTTCAACCTTGACCGCCAACCTTCCTCGCTGCTCTTCCTTCCAAAACAAACCCCTCCTATGGTAAGCGAAGGTCTGCCGTTCGTCGTTCGTCGCTCTACCGTCATGACTCTCGGTACGGGCCAGAGACTTACCTGTTTTCTCTGTACTCCCTCTCCCAGGTATTACTGCTTGTCGGCGGTGGCGGCGGTTATGAAATATGTGGAACATGTGCAGCACGTAATCTACGCCCCACACAGCCTGCACGTGGAAGTCACCTCTTCGGAGGACACAATGACCCTCGGTGAGGCATAGCGGTGTTGCTCCCAACATCTTATGTAGTTTTTTTATTTTTGTTTTCCTTTAAGAGACGTGACTTAGCTCTGTAGCCTTCATTTTCATAGATCACATGCTAGGATGATAGAGTTGAGCCCTGCGGCAATGTGCAATTGAAAGCATCGTATCCCTCTTCTTTTGTACCCTTACTCGCATAGCTCATGTCTCTGACTCATAATCTTCCTCTTCCCCTTTCGTCCTTCAATCATACCCCAATGTGCGTTTGTCGAGTATGTACAACAGAATGATGTACTTTCGTCTGCAAGAGTTTTCTTGCAGAAGACAGCAGCAGCCTTAGAGTAATAGTAGCATTTCATACAGTACTCATCGTGACATATGAAGTGTGAGCGATGAGGAGAGCAGTGTGGATTGTCTACACTCTACAGGGACAGAGTTCTGAGTAGAAAGTTTTCTAATTAGGTCTTTGTTGTCAAGTATGTTTGCGCACGCCAGATATCCCTAATAAGAAAATATTTTGTGTCCCTAAACCCTCTCGCTCAAAAAAAGTTAAAGTACATATTCATATAAAAAGTTCTAGACGGTTTGTAATTAAAAAATTACGAGAACAGATTGACAAATGTCAACATGAAAGATGCGTTGCACTTTCTTTTAATGTAGGTGAAAGTAAAGCAACAAGTGCTGGTAGGGGAAAGAGTGAGGGGCCTTACCACATATGGTTTTTTTTCCGATATTAGTATTAACACTCCACCATATCCTTACTTTGCCTCAACGGGGAAGTAGATTTGCCATATTCTTAGTTTGACTCAAAAGGGAGGTTCCTCCTGAACACCTCCTTTGTAACTCACGTATGCAAAATGTTCACTTTATCTTATAAAATGTAGGGCAATACAAATTGCCTGCATAGCGAAACTTTGGTCGTAATCATAACATGACTTCTGTTTAGACTCACTATGCTAATATCGTTGTTACCGAGGACTCGGACTCCTTTGTGCTGATGTAAGATAATATGTAAGTTTTAAGTAAATAACAGTGCACGTGACTACCTGACGCTAGTGACCGGGCATTATTTGGGGATATAACATATATCAATCAAGGGAAAAGTGTTGCAGATTAGTTGATGGACGAATTTTCTCAGACTTCTGGTCGTGGCGCGCCCTGGAGGTGGTGAGGAGTCTACAAGGGGACTGGCACGACTCTCTCTTTGGGGCTCTGCGGCACACACGCACTCCAGCGGGCACGAGGAAGCTCCGGGCCACATTGCTGCAAGTGAGTCTCCGTTCCTCCTGCGCATATTCCACTCATGCAGACAAGTTTCTCCATGCAGAGTCCTTGCAACACTTTAAGTCCAGTGTCATCCCTTTACAAAGACTTGGATTTGAAATGCTTTCCTTTTGCAGCATTCTCGTCTTTCCATCCCCGCCACCACATTGTCCCTGAGATGTAATTCAAGTAACTCCTCTCGTCCTTCTTTTTTCCAACTCTCCACAGCCCTTCTCCGATCCCCGCACCATCAACGCTCGCCTGGACAGCCTGCAGTACCTCGCCCAACACCCGGACCTCTTCCACTCTTTGCAGGTACACATTTGCCTTGCCTAAACCACGCTACACTTATTCATACCTTTCATGAAACCTCCTCGATGTTCAAAGGATACCTTGCACCTTGACTTTGCACCTTTGGTTTTCACTTTTTTCTATGCTCTTTTAATTGACAAACCTCAATCATACCTGCCCTTTTGCACCTTTTCACCAAGAGCCACCCCACTTTTCGTATCAATTAACCTCATCGATATGATTATGTTTAATCCCCTGGAGGTTCGGTTTGATTGGTGTGGTAAGATAAAGATGGTGTGGTAAGATAAAGAAATTAAACCAGTCTGTATTCCAGTCTATCCTAGGACGCTTCCCGGATATTGATTGGCTACTCTCCATGTGTGTCCAAATGCCGAAAGAGGTGAGTCATTGATATTAAGATCGTGAATCCCTCTCTGTGTGGGATCTGTAGTTAATTTTTTTCCTTTGGCTAATTTTTGGGCTATTTATTCAGAAAAGTATTATATTTAGAATTAATCAGACTATGTCGTCAATTGGTCAAATGCACAATGATTTTTATTTCTCTCTCTATTTTCTCAGGACACGGAGCAGCGTAGTGAACAACGTCTCAATTACGTCATCGGCCTCAAGAACACCCTCGAACTGCTGGAACCCTCGGTCTTGCCCTGCTGGAGATGAGCGACCCTTTCCTCATCTCCATTCGCGAGGTAAGGGGCATTCCACCACACATCAGAGTTTGTAGTATATGTATAGTGATATTCACTTGGTCGTAGTGGTGGTATTAGGGATGTTTTTGTGATGGTTGTTTCTGGGAGAGGAGTCATCCAGAATGTTGAAGAGAAGTGGCGTAACAATGGGTAGGGGGGGGGGGAGCACGCGCCCCCCTATGAGAATCCAGTGCCCCTCGTGTCTCCTCGGCTTCATTCACCGTCTTCAGGAAAATGATGCAATGTATTTATTTCACTTTTTCCTTGAGGAGGCGACAGGATCCTTCGTCAGCGTGTGTGTGTGTGGGGGGGGGGGGGGGGGGGCAAAGGGGAACATACAGATGACCGAGTTTCGTAGGGCAATAAGGAGCGGAGAGAGCAGGATGTGATGTAATGATGGTGGTATTGGTGGTGTGATAGTGATGATGATAAAATGATGATGATAATGATAGTAATGAAAATAATCATTAATCTTTCTTCCTTTTTAGCATTATTATTCATTTCATATTGCTATCATTATTATCATTCATCAGATACATCATTCATCATCATTATTCATCAGAATCTGAAGACGTACCCATACTGTGTTTCATCTTGAGAAGCTGAAGTATGAAGCTGAAGCTGAAGTATGCAGTGACAGTCTCAAATCGATTCAATATGTTTCGTTCCCTCAGAGACCCTGTAGAATTGTGGGATACCTTCAAACGTGAATGTTAAACTCTCCAGACTGCCAAGGAGTGTATTGAGGAGCGCCCGAGGTCAAGGTTTTCTCTCCACGGAGATGCTGGAGAATATCGAGGAGAGTCGCGCTGCCAGGGTTGCTAGGAACTAGGACCAGTACAGGGCTCTGTCACGCAGGACTAGTGTTAGCTTCATGCATTTCCTGGCACGAAGTAATATATACTTACTTGTTGTGTAAGTGGGGAATAAGTTGCCGAGCGTTGAGAACTTATTTAAAATGGATAAACAGGTTAACAAACACAAGGTGGGGTCATTGGTTTTTATTATCAATTACAGAACATGTATCGGCCTTATACAGCACGATATAATAAATGTATCTGTTCTTATCAATGCACAAAAGGTATTATAACCTCAATGTCTAGGAGGTCACTTCCACCCACGTTCACACCACACGAATGCCTATCTTTCTCTGAGGCGTAGTGTGCTCAACCGTCGCCCGTAGGCAGGGCGCGGTTGGGGGGTGCCTCTGTCTGGGAAACAAGGTGTGACCCCATGGAGGTAGTATGGGTGGAGACGCCCTGAGCCGTGCGGGTTGAAGCCAGTGAACTGTCAGTCAGCCATCTTGTTGTGGGCTAAGCGAGCCCACAACTCTCCTGCCAAGTAGAGATAAATCATCCCATGGAAATATTTTGAGATTCCTGGGAGTAACATCGGTCCATTCTAAGGTGCACATAGTAGATGGGTTTCTTTCCCGTTATTATTTTCATGATGAGAATTAAACTGATCTCATAACATGGTGATATCAATATATGTAGGTCTCTCGGGTTTGTGGGTATAAGTTTTGCTACGTTGGGGTGGCACCATGTAGGTAGTATGGGAGTACTACAAGACCCCCTCGCACACTACCTTCATGGGTGGCACAGTGGCTTCGTTGTTAAAGGTGGGGTGGTGAGGTCAAAGGTGTGAATTGAGTCGGGTAATTACTATAGTGGCGGATCTGTTTAAGGGTTGGGCTATGCTTACTCAGGTCAAATCCTTTCTACACGTCCACTCATACTCTCTCAGTCTTCATTTAGTATTGACCTCGTGAGGACAAGTAAAGGCAGGAGTGTCGCGATCCTTGTGTGTTCTGCTAGGGTGAAAAGTTGTGTTGCATTTGGGTGCAATGAAAAAGCGAACAAAAAATCTGACCCATTATCACATTTCACCAGTAAGTTATGCCTTTGTTGATTTCTAAAATTATGTTCCAAACAAACGTGCATGTATTTGTTAAACAAAGACAATGACCTTGTTAAAAAAAGTGTGATAATTACTGCACCACTGGGTTGGAATTGTGTTACTGATAGTAGTAATAGTGGTGGGGGTGATGTAGCTGTAGTAATACGTAGTATATAAGTGTTAGCGATTGTGTTCGTAGGGTTTATGTTAATAGTAATATTATAGTAATTTGGGGCCACTACTATTTTATATTTGCATCAACGACTAAGACAGTGGGATTAGCAATGATATCAGCAAGTTTGCTGATGATACTAAAACAGGTAGAACTAGGGGGCGGGCACTCAGTAGAGCGCATACCTCCGCCCGAATATTTAATAAATTGGTTGCCATGGCAACAGTTGTCAATAGATTTCATCCAAAATTAAATCAGTTCTTCCTTATACCAAATAGATTTGGTATACTGAGTTTGGTCCAAATATATTCGTAACTTTTCGAGAACTCCTGTACACTAACAAGCAGACAGACAGACAGACAGATCGGGGTGAAAACATAACCCCTCCAACTTCGTTGGCGGAGGTAATTATCGGGTCACAGTTTGATGTAACCGGTTTGCAGGGAGACTTAGATAAGTTAAGCGAGTGGGTAGTCAGGTGGCAGATGGAATTTAATATTGACAAGTGTAGCGTAATTAATATTGGTAGAAAATGGTATGAAAAATCATATGTCAGATAATGACCCGGCCAGTAATCATCTAATTTTACTGATCAAGGCTGTAGCTGAGACATATCTGCAGGTGAGATATAAATACGCAGCCAGGCAGTTCACCGCCAGACATATATTCAATAAAGGGACCCAATATGCAATAATATGCAATAATATGATATGTAATAAAAATTATATGGTTAGCAGTAACACAGAAGTATAATTTCACACACCGTGATATCATTAAGTGCAAACAGTGTAAAAAGTGAAAAGAAAGAATGGGTATCTCAGTCAGCCAGTGCGTGACATTGCCCACAACAGTGTGGCAGACGGGGGAGAAAAGTGGCTTCACCAGACAACACAGGCCGCGCGGCTCAGGGCGTCTCCACCCATACTTCCTCCAAGTGTGGCCCTCTCCAGTAGGTGGTGTCCTCTGGCAGCATGTGTTGTAGATGATGGGGCACGAGCGTCGTCATGGGCGTGACACGTCATAGCAATACTCTTAAAATAATTACATGATTAGCAGAAAAGGCGCATGCATGAAATATACATGTAGGGACAAACATATGTGCCTATAAAACCACTGTTGATCTCAAGAATGCTTTTGACTCAGTGCATCATGAGTCACTTTAGGATCTTTTGAGGCTTCGCGGGATT
This sequence comes from Chionoecetes opilio, assembly GCA_016584305.1. NCBI lineage: Eukaryota > Metazoa > Arthropoda > Malacostraca > Decapoda > Majidae > Chionoecetes > Chionoecetes opilio. The sequence goes on from JACEEZ010024063.1 coordinate 641,732, forward strand.
CCTGCAAGAACTTTTGATGTGCTGACTGGCCTGTACTCTGGGACTGAGAGTGCTGTAAAGTGTGGGGAGGTGTATCCAGCTTTTTTCTTGTGAATACTGGAGTGAGGCAAGGGTGCGTCCTTGCCCCATCGCTTTTCAACACTTGTATGAATTGGGTATTGGGCAAAGTTGTGGACCAAAGTGATTGTGGAGCATCCCTCGGCAACACCAAGATCTGTTTTTGACGATGATGCAATAATCATTGCTGTGTCGTTGGAGGTCCTGGTGATGGCTGTCGAGGCGCTGCACGAGGAGGCAAAGCCTTTGGGACTTAAGGTCTCCTGGCCTATGACCAAGGTCCAGATGTTTGGAGGCTTATTAGATGAAACACAACAGTCTGTTCATGCGTGCGGCGAGGACATTGAAATTTTGGAAAGTTTTACATACCTTGGTAGCGTAGTCCGGAATGACGACGGGTTACTTAAATAAGTCTTACGACGGATTTGCATAGCCCACTATATTATAGACTCGCTCAACACGAGTAGCTATTTGGCGTTATCGGTACTTGTGCAGAAGGACAAATATCCGGATCTTCAAGTCGATTGTGATCCCTGTCTTACTCTATGGATGTGAGACAAAATTAATGTGCCACTAAATAGCGATTTGAAGAGGCGAATCAATGCCTCTGATAATGGGTGTCTTTGAAGAATCATGGGGTATCGCTAGGCCAATTACGTGTCAAAGCAGCGATTGTACCATGAGACTGAATCGAGGTCTATTACCTGCATAGTCTGTCAGCGTCAACTTCGGCTGTATGGGTATGTAGCACGCTACCCTGAAACCGATCCTTCCCACCGGCTTGTATCTGCAAGAGACAATCCGGCGTGGAGGAGGCCAAGGGGACGCTGGTGGCTGGGGCAAGTTGATGTTTCGTGCCGAGAGTTGCTTGGTATGGGAAGGGAGTGTTAGAACGTCCTTAGTGTGACGCCCTTTAAGGTGGTGCAGCTTAGAGAATAGTGTTTTTGCGTTCTTTTCTTTATTAGGTGAGACAGGAGAGTTACATACACACACACAGTGTTGCCTCTGTAAAGGCTAGATGCGGACTGGAGTCTGGAGCTTGGCGTGTGTGTGTGTATAGATTCGTCACCCTTTTTCCGGGCTTTTTCATCCTTTGCCTGATGGCGGGCCATATAAACAGGGCCCGTCCGGGATTGGCGGAACGATTGAGGGACGCCACACCGTGCTTGGAGTTGCCTAAAGGGAATATTTACACATGCCAAATACCTACATACAAAATACATGTATCTCCAAATATTATTATATCTTGCAAATATCCAGGGGCGTAGCTAGACATTTTGGGGCCCGGGGGGCTTACTTCCTGGAGGGGCCCCCTCTAAAGTTAGCAGGTGTTTGGGGGGGAGGGGAGCGAAGCTAGCCCAACCAGCTGGGGGTTTCAGGGATTTTTTTGGAAAATGCACATATTTTGGTGCATTTTTACACTTTCTGAGACTTCTTTCAATGCCCATAAATCCTTTTTAATCCGATTTATTTTCAGCACTGATTGAGTGCTGAATTATTTTCAGCACTGCGGATCAGCACTGATTGAGTGATGCATTTAGGGCCCCCCTCTCATGGGGGCCCGGGGGGCGATTTAAAAAATCCCCTCCCCCCCCCCCCCCTCCTTAGCTATGCCACTGCAAATATCTCTCCCTATAGGAGCCTGCATGGGAACTCGTGCCTGGTGACACCCGGGATGGCGTTGTAGGGTGGGCGAGGCGACGCGCCCCCCGGTGTATGTCCCAAATGATTGATGATTGATTATTATCAGTTATTATCAACATTATTACTATTATGATCTCTATCATCATTGTTACTCAGTATATTCATATTATTGTATTTTGCTCTGAAGACAAAGGGTTTGACGTATAAGAGTAATATACTGTATTTCTTGTTTGTCGTCAAAGGCAGCCGGAAGCATCTTCAGCCACGGGGATTTAACTTGGATAATTTCTGCTTTCCATTATTTTTGTGTTTCATAGATTTCTTTATTATTTTTGTGAACTTTTTTTTACAAACTTTATTGCTACATAAATTTTGTCACTTGATTACCATTTTTTGCGCCATTTTTAAACACCACACACATCCTTGCGAGTATAGTTCAAGAATAATCAGAGAATATCACGTTTTTTTTCAGACTTTTGGGTTGACGGACACTTACTTTCTTTTGTAATATAGACGCTAGGGCGGGAGGAGCTTCGGACGCTTCTTGAGGTGCTGCGAGGAGTGCTACATGAGGACGCCCGGCTGGTGAAGGGCGCCGCAGCCATGAGGACCCTTCGCTGCTACGCCATCAGGAGCGGCGTTAATGGCCTTCTTGACGTGGCTCGCAAGATTTATTCAGAGATTATTGATGACATTATAGGTTAGGATGAGAGAGAGCGAGATAAGAGGGAGAGAGAGCGAAATGAGAGAGTAGATGAGAGAGCGAGATGCGAAGCGAGATGAAAGAGAGCGAGATGAAAGAGAGCGAGATGAGAGAGAGTGAGCGAGGTGAGTGAGATGAGAGAGAGTGAGATGAGAGAGAGTGAGATGAGAGAGAGCGAGATAAGAGAGAGCGAGGTAAGAGAGAGCGAGGTAAGAGAGAGCGAGATGAGAAAGAGCGAGATGAGAGAAAGCACGAGATGAGAGAGAGAGCGCGAGATGAGAGCGCGAGATGAGAGCGCGAGATGAGAGCGCGAGATGAGAGAGAGAGAGAGAGAGAGAGAGAGAGAGAGAGAGAGAGAGAGAGAGAGAGAGAGAGAGAGAGAGAGAGAGAGAGAGAGAGAGAGAGAGAGAGAGAGAGAGAGAGAGAGAGAGAGAGAGAAAAAAATAATAAACAGAAAGAAAAAATCCTATATAGAGAGTTATATACAAAAATACTTATAACAAACAAGACTCACACCGACAGACCGCCACTACTATGTCACCTTCCTTCCCTCTTATAGAGAACGTTGCGGCGGTGGGCAAGCAACACGGCCTCCCGGTTCGTGTAGGTCACAACGCAGCCCTTGGGTTCCACATAATCATCAATGTCGCAAAAAGAAGCAAGCCCCCAACCCTCCCTCCGGCCTTCATCAAGGTGAGAGAGAGAGCGAGAGAGAGAGATACAGATAGAGAAAGATAGATACATATAGAGAGAGAGCAAGAGAGAAAGATAGAGATAGAGAGAGATAAATAAATATACATAGGAGAGAGGAAGAGTGATTCGAAAGAGAGGAAGACAATGATTAGGAAAAGAAGACAGTGATCAGGAAGAGAGGAAGATTGATAAGGAAGAGAGAAAGATTGATTAGCAACAGTGATTAGGAAAATATGAAGGAGTGATTAAGGAAAGAAGATTGATTAGCAAGAGAAGAAAGAGTGATTTGGTAGAGAGGAAGAGTGATTGAGAAGAGAGGAAGAGTGATAAGGAAGGGAGGAAGAGTGATTCGGAAGAGAGGAGGACAGTGATTATGAAGATAATAAGGTATGATTAGTATGAGAGTACGAGTGATTAGGAAGAGAGGAGGGAGTGATTAGGAAAGGAAGACAGTGAATAAGAAGAGAGAAAGTAAGAGTATAGTAAGATATTTTTTTAAGTGGGTGGGCCAGCTTAGTTTGAAATGTGTCTTGATACTCCTCTTGAAGTTATTTAAGTCGTAGGAAGGTGGGAAAATAGAAACAGGAAGAGAGTTTCCAGAGTTTACCAGGGAAAGGGATGAAATAGTAAATATACTGGTTAAATTTTGCATTAAGAAGATGGAGAAAAGAGGGATGAGAGTAAATAAAAGGTCTTGTGCAGTGAGGCAGCGGGAGGGGGGGGGGGGGGGCGGAATGCAATTAGCAGGCTCAGAAGAGCAGTAAACATTAAAGTAGCGGTAGAAAACAGCAAGAGAGGTAACATTGCGGCGGTGATTAAAGGTAAGGTATAAATAAAGATGGGAGCATACGCTAAGCTGCGCGTGGCATGCGGTGCTCATCTCCGTGGCAATAGCCCTTAGAGCCTGTGGTGGGTGAGGACCCGTTACCCCGAGACACAGGGCTAGTGTGACTCCCGGGTTACCACAGTTACCTTCCCCAGGTTACCCCAGGTACCCATTTATCAACCCTGAAAGGAAGGAAGAACAGCTGGGCAGGCTGGTCACCGGCTTGCCCTGGCCCGGGATCGAACCAGGGCCCGCAGATCCGTAGCCAGGCACGCTAGCCACTGCACCACAGAGGCGACGGTGATTGAGAGATTGAAAACAGCCAGTTAGAGGAGAGGGGTTGATGAGACAAAAGGCTTTCGATTCCACCCTGGTTAAGAGAGCTGTATATATGGGTGGATTCATCCAAACATAAGAGACATACTCATACTACATGGGCGGATAGGGTCCCTGTACAGATCAGGCAGCTGGGAGGGAGACATTATAGACACAGACGACACAATACACCTAACTTCTGAGTAACTAATTTAGCAAGAGATGAGATGTGAAATTTCTAGTTGACATTATTAGTATAGAATATCCAAAGAATGTTCATTGTTGAAGAGGGCGACATCTGAGTATCATTGAAGAAGAGGGGACAGTTGCCTGGTAAATTATGTCGAGTAGATAGGTGAACAAATTGGGCTTTTGAGGCATTGGACAAAAAAAGGTTTGCTCTGCCCTATTCAGAAATTGAAGAAATATCGGAAGTTAGGCTCTCTGTGGTATCTCTGTGAATCACTTAATTTTTGTAGAGTTGGACGTCTAGTGAAAGACGTTGAAAAATGCAGGGTAGATTCATTAGCGTAGGAGTAGATAAGGCGTTGACTTATACCTAAAAGGTCACTTATTAGTAATGGAAAGTGAATGGGTGATAGCCTATGAAACCCTGAGGAACACCAATATTAATAGTCTTATAAAAATAACAAAAATCGTCTACAACAGCTGCAATAGAAAGGAATATGGAAACTTGGAGATGGAAAAAAGAAGAAGGAAACTATGGAAACTTAGTATAGAGATGAAAGTGCAGAAAGAAGGCTAGACACCTAACGGGGGCAGCTTGGACATTAATGATTTGTGCCAGACTCTATCAAAAACTTTTCATATGTCGAAATAGGAGAAATTGAAACTTCTTCGAGCAACATCAAAAGTTTCACCGAAACTCCTAATAAAGTTTGGCTAAGATTCAGATAGGAAAGCTGGAAGATCGCCAGTGGATCGCCTGAGAGGCGGAAAAAAGACGTAAAAGTTTGAGCAGGCAGGGTGCAAACACAGAAGCACAGCTTCAGCGATTGAAAACAATCGGAGGGACGTTCAGGACCGTCTAAGCTTTTCTAGGATCAAGGTCAGAGAGGGCATAGAAAACATCATTCCAAAGAATCTTAATAATAGGCATAATGAAGTCAAAGGGTGGAGGAGAAGGAGGAACAAGTCATTCGTCATCCAAAAAGGAGCTATGAGCAAAGGTTTAAGCAAAGAGTTCAGCTTTATGAATAAATAAGACATCTGTAGAGGCATCTGGGTGAAGCATAGGAGAGAAAGATGGAGAAGAAATGCAGAAAGATGCAGAAATTGTTTGAGATGTTTTTGGCTACGTCCTAGCAGTCACAAGAATATTTTGAGCTAGAAAGATTATGACATTTTATATTGATGAAGGAGTTTTTGGTAAGTTGAGGAATATATTTAGAAAGATTACGGGCAGAACTATTAAGGGCATGGGTTTCAGGAGACGAGTGGCTACGGTGCCGTCTATGATCCGTCATTCTATTTTGGACAACACGAGAACAAACGGAGTTAAGCCAAGGTTTACGAGTTTTAGGATTAGAGAAAGTGTGTGGAATGTATGCTTCTATGTCAAGACAATGACCTCAGTTATGCGCTCTGAACAAAGAAATGGGTCTTTGACACGGAACCAACTATAATCATTCTATGGAAAATCAGAGTAATATCGCCTTTGTCCTCCCTTATAGATGAGGTGTAATGTCAGAAGTATCTACGCTTAGGTGGGTCCTGGGGTGTCACAGGTGCGATAGGACAGGTGACGGACATAATATTGTGATCGGAGGAGCCCATCAGAGAGAATAATTTAACAGAATAGGCTGAAGGGTTAGAAACTAAAAAAAGGTCAAGAATGTTGAGCGTATCTCCAAAACGGTTTGAAAGAGAGAGAAAGGAGGAATTAGGAAGAAATGAAGAGTGATAAAAAAGAGAAGGAGGAGTAATTAGGAAGAAATGAAGAGTGATTAGGATGAAAGGAAGGAGTGATTAAGAGGAGAGGAGGAGTGATTAGGAAGAAAGGAAGAGTGATTAGGATGAAAGGAAGAAGTGATTAAGAGGAGAGGAGGAGTGATTAGGAAGAAAGGAAGAGTGATTAGGATGAAAGGAAGAAGTGATTAAGAGGAGAGGAGGAGTAATTAGGAAGAAAGGAAGAGTGATTAGGATGAAAGGAAGAAGTGATTAAGAGGAGAGGAGGAGTGATTAGGAAGAAAGGAAGAGTGATTAGGATGAAAGGAAGAAGTGATTAAGAGGAGAGGAGGAGTGATTAGGAAGAAAGGAAGAGTGATTAGGATGAAAGGAAAAAGTGATTAAGAGGAGAGGAGGAGTGATTAGGAAGAAATGAAGAGTGATTAGGATGAAAGGAAGAAGTGATTAAGAGGAGAGGAGGAGTGATTAGGAAGAAATGAAGAGTGATTAGGATGAAAGGAAGAAGTGATTAAGAGGAGAGGAGTGATTAGGAAGAAAGGAAGAGTGATTAGGATGAAAGGAAAAAGTGATTAAGAGGAGAGGAGGAGTGATTAGGAAGAGAATAATAATTTGACTAGGAAAAGGGAAAGGCGTGAAGGGGTGTGTCAGGTAAGCTAGGTGTTGGTTAGAAGCGAAACTTCAGACAAGTGAATTGACTCATAGTTAAATTATTTCGGGAAAAGGAAATATATACCACCTCTTGTTTCTATAATCGATCAAATTCAAGCTTAAATATCATACCGTGGTTATTGTTCACACTTGTTTGTTCTATAGTCAGGAGAAATCGTGAATACCCGAAATATCAGGGTGATTGAAACTATCTACGGTGATTTAACATAAAATCCTGGGAGGAGTAGGAGGAGGGGCATGATAGCTTGAGAGGAAGACGAGAAGGAGGGAGAAGAGTAGAGTGAAGAGTGCAAGGGAATACACAGGAATAACAGATAGCAACAGCCCTCTTTGCCCAACGAACCTACCTGTGTGACTGCTTTCTGTCATTATTGTTTCTACATGTTTGAGGTAAAAGAATAGCAAAGTTGAAGACACCTCCCCATCCGCCACTCCCTACGGTCAAGACCGGCAAGAAAACATAGTGAGAAAAAAAGACACAATGCAGTCTCGAAAAACTGCCATGGAATTTGATAGGAAAGGCTGCAAGAGAGACATACTGTAAGCTGAAGATAAAGCTATATAAGATAAAGCTATATAAAAAGAAAAATTACGTATGACCGAAGTAATCGAGTTAGGCAGTTGATGCTAAGTATTTAACTAGCTTGTTTTTAAACGCCTCAACCGTGTTGGTATTAACTACTTGTGCTGGAAAAGGGTTTCAAATATTAACAACTATATTAAAGAAAAAGTGTTTCGCTTCATGTGACCGAATTTGTTTACCAGTGATCCTGTATCCATTAATAAGAGTCATGATTGTCCGATCAATATATAAATAGTCGAATATGTTAACATTATCGAAGCCATGGAACTTCTAAACAGCTTTATTATATCTCCTCTTAACCTACATTTTGACAAAATGAACAAGTTAAGTTCCTTCAATCGCTGTTCGTATGGCTTGTTTCGCAGATGCGGAATAATTTTAGTAACTTTTCTTCGTACTATCTCCAGCTTGTCCATATCTTTTCTATAGTAGGGCGACCAATATTAAAGATGATGACTTAGTATCGCATTAAAACGTGTAGGAATGACTTTTTATGACTTAAACTCGAAAGTCCTCCCTATGAAACCGGTTAATTTGTTAGCCCTCTTAACAACTTCTGAGCAATGTTTACTGGGCTTGAGGTCGTTGGTTACAGCTATCCGCTGTAACCAACTAACTAAACTAACTAAACTATTAACTAACTAAGCGAACAAGGTCGGCTTGCAATTGAACCTTATCTGCAGTTGTGATTACTTTAGTGGTTATTTTAGTGTCTTCTGCAAACTTTGATATCTTACAGGTGAGGACCTCGTCAATATCGTTTACATAGATATAGAGAAGTACCTAGCACAGATCCTTACGGTACACCGCTTATGACGTCTTGCCAGCTATATGCCCTTCTATTAGTTACAACACACTGCCTTCTCTCAGAAAGCCAGTCTTTAATTAAGCCAAGTCAAAATATTTCCAGTTCTGCCGTGCGACGTTAATTTCTTAAGTAAACGCGTATGGGGGACTTTGTCAAACGCTTTTTGAAAGTCGAGATAAATCACATCCACTGCTTTCATCTCGTCAAACGTGCTGTATACGTCATTAAAAAAGTCTTACAATTTTTTAGGTATTATGATTATATGATCCACATTGACGTGTTGGTAACTTTGTGAAGGGTGAGAGAAACACTGTGTGAGCAGAACGGAGCCGTGCTGTTTAATGACCCGAGTGCATTCCCAAAACCCCGGCATAGACAATCTCTGGCACATTTCACCCATTATTCCGCCAGAGGGCTGTGACAATCATTCAACCCAAACAACCATATAACAACCCTATACTCTAACAACCATACACCTCCCCACTAAGACGCAGTGATTCAAGTCTAATATTTCCATCGTTCACCTACTTTTCATAAGAGATAAAACACCAGCTGCTAGGTTACCAGCTGGTTAATCTGCTAGGTTCCCGGCGCTGTCGTCCACTATGGCGCAGAGGTGCAGGCTGGTTCGTCTCAGGTTCATTCAGGGGAACGAGCGATGATGGAGGATGTGCTTGTGCTGGATTTGACGACTCTGAGGGCGATCCCTCACAAGCACCAGTGCCATGAGTAATGGACGATGCAGACTGAGAAACCTTCGATTTCTCCACCAAATGCGGCCGCTTCCCAGCCTCACTAGGTAGTCACGTTGCAATCCAATACTGACCACGACACAGAGGCGATCCCACCGACTTGATGCGTGGTCGTACACGTCCATCTGAGTCCCAACTTTCAAGGTAGAGTGTGAGCAGGTGGACACATCGTACCGTGTTTTAGCTTGTAAACGAAGATCTTCCGCTTTTGCTTCGCACTCTGCCGCAGCCTTCTGCCACTCCTCTGCAAATGAAATGTATTGAGTGGGGACAGCTGATCTTAATGGATGCCCGAATAATAGCTGTGCTGACGACTTGCCGTCGGCGCGTGGAGTGTTCCTTAATTCCAATAAACCTCGTGCGAAAGTGTCGTCGTCCAGACTCCCGCCTTTCGTGGTGGTCCGAACCAGCTTCTTCATAACCTTCATCGCAGTTTCTGCGTGGCCGTTTGCTTGTGTGGGTTGTGAGGCGAGGACATTCTGTGTTCCACTCCCCATCGAGCCAGGAAACTGCGTTCACGCGATGAGGTAACTTGAGGACCCACATCAGTCCTCAACACTGTCGGGATACATGTATCTGCAAATATCTTACATAAGTTGTAAATTAGCTGAGCTGAGGAGGCCGGTCTAGCGCAAGTAAATAAATAGGGCCAGACATTATTACTTTCATGTAATTACTTTCACGTGGCTGGGTGCACATTCTTGGTATATGTTGACTCAACATATACCAAGAATGTGCACCCAGCCACGTGAAAGTAATCTGCTGATACTGCTTCGAATACACGGGTAGGTGGGTCGTCATCTGGCCAAAGTGGTTCCCTTTCCCAGGGAACCGCGATTAACTTGGTCAAGGCAATAAAATGGAATAATAAAAGCCAGCATAATTCTTACCGTGGATACCGTAAGAGGGATAATAAGAAAAAAGTGTTGTAGGTATCGTAAGCTATATGATACTCATCCCATAATAAAGATTAGCTCCCAGTATTGAGAATGAAAATAAATACAAGAATTGACAACCTAAACCATGCGTGCAAAACCCTTACCGTAGATAACACGTGAAGTCGCCACCTGCAGTGATGTCGCCAGGCGCCAAATATTACGAATTATAGCATCACTACTGATTTTTATGTGCCACTGAAGATGTTACACAGTAGTTTATATCATGACTGTATAATCTACCCTGTTTCAGCGTTGTTTTATGCTTTGTATCTGCAAATATAACTGTTGCGCATTTTGCTTCTCACGTTTTTTTCGCGCGATGACAGACAGTAGCTGATCACCTTTCGGGCGGCAGGGACACAAAACTTGCCAGATCTTTCAAACTTGAATAGAATTTGTTTTCACGTTGGCAGAGGAATTTTTATATATCCAAGCATCTTCCGCAGCTAATATATATAGAGACTTGTTTTACTTTACCTCTAATTTCCCTGAATTCCCCAGAGTGGCGACTCAACTGTTGGGTTAAAATACTAGCTGGCGACTTTACTGTAGTAGGTATAGCAAGGTCGCCACTCGGTTTTATTTTTGTTATTTGTTCATTTATAGCCCTAATATGACACAGGTGAAGACACAAAATGACACAGACTTTCCAGATAGACCCTTCTAACTGTCTTGAAATCATGGATGTACAAATGTAACTATTAACGCCACCACACGTCTGTAAATAACAAAGAAACGTAGAACTGGCGACTTCACTGATATCTACGGTAAGAAGGAGAATAAGAAAAAAAGTAAACGAGCCGCCTAAGATATGGAGGTCGATGTAATACTCCTTTCCTAAGAAATATCAAGTATCAGAAAGAAGAATATAACACACGCAAGAAATGGCACACTAAACCCCTTGTCTGTGCCGAAAAGCACACGAACACAAGGGCCTTATGCGAACCGTGCCAAAAAACTATATCCATACATTTGTAAAGGAGAGAAAATGGTGAATCTCCGAGAAATAGTGTTTTTTGGGAAATCAGCAGATAATAGCGTAAAAATGGCAAGGTTTATTTCAATCGGGTTTCTGCAGCAGCCACTTACCAGTAACTTGATTGTATTGTCGCTGGATCCTCTAAAGCAGAGTTTCAAAAAGAAGATGGAGTTAGGAATGGAAACGAAGGGACTGTGGCTGGTGGCGACAGTGGAAAGTGAAGTATCGGTCGATGGTGTGTTTGGGGTGAATATAGAAAATAATTGCTAGCTGAGTATAGTCTATTTTTTTTAACAAGGCAAAAATTATATTCTATCTTAAGGTCTCATGCTTAAAATGATGCCTATGTTTACCTGATAATATTGTTAACTATGATAAAATACAGCTGAAATTTAGAAAAAGCGTAGTATTCCCTTCTCCCGGCATCAAATATCAGTCAGTAAGCAGCAAGGGGTCAGGATTTTGGCCTCGTTAAAAAAAATAGACTATAGTGAGTAGTCGTTAAGGCGGAAATAAAACTTGTGAATAGTAATAGCAATATAAGTAACAGTTGCAATGATAGCATAAATAGTAGCAACGGTAGTGGGTGCAATAATAGCTGTGGTAATAGAAGAGATATGGTAATGTTGCTGATAATAAAAATAATACCAGTGTTATTATATAGTAATCTGAAGACATTGGTAGAAGTGGAGGTGTTCCAACAGGTTAAAACAATAATTGCAATGATAAAGTTAAAGTTATATGAATAGTACTAGTGATGGTGGTAACTAAGTACTAAGTAAATGTGTGAGGCAGGTACAGCGTGGACGAGGCGGTCTGACTTGCACCACAGAGCTCGTGTACCAGCTGGACCAACGCGCCAGGGACACTGGCAGGGAGATCCTCGTTATGAGCAACGTGTGAGTGTTCCAATGTGCGTGTGTGTGTTTATGTGTGTGTGCGTGCGTGTGCGTGTGTGTGTGCTTCATATGTATGTTTAACGCTTTGTCTGTGTGTATTTCTCTCTCTCTCTCTCTCCTCTCCTCTCTCTCTCTCTCTCTCTCTCTCTCTTCTCTCTCTCTCTTCTCTCTCTCTCCTCTCTCTCTCTCTCTCTCTCTCTCTCTCTCTCTCTCTCTCTCTCTCTCCTCTCCCTCTCTCTCTCTCTCTCTCTCTCTCTCTCTCTCTCTCTCTCTCTCTCTCTCTCTCTCTCTCGCTCTGGTAGTCATATCATAGCTATACATTACCTCCTTTGCTGCTTGCGTGTCCTTGCTCTGGCCTAATTGCACCACTTGATAAACTCTCCTGAAGCTGCGTTAGGGTTGTCAGCTGCACCTCAAAGGACTCTTAGCGACAGCCTTCATCTCCCTCCTCTTCCTCCTGCTCTTTCTCGTTTTTCTATAGTATGCTAACACATATACTGCTGTTAATCACGTAGCTAGTTGCATCTTGGTTCAGTAATTCTAACATCATTATTTACAATTGTTATAAGTCAAATTGGTATCACTCTGTACTTTTCTGTTTTTTTCACTCGAGTTTAAAGCATTTTCTTATCATTTTTTTCAGTGTTTGATAAGTACTTTCAATTTTTATTCCAATATAAGAGATTTTATAAGTTCATTCTCGTTTTCTATCCCACCATATACTTTTTTCAATATTACGGTCGAAGACTAAACTTAACCTGACATCTGAGGGCAGTCTGGGAACCTCCCGTCAGCTCGAGTACTGCGGGTCAAGGGGTGTCAGGCTATACGTATTTGCTATTATTCTCTACCAAACCAGCTGCAATTAAGTGTTGTCATGGTCAACAGGTCAACAGGTCAACATAGGTTTTGCAAAAGAAAATATAAGGGTTTTACATTATTCATGGCGTTATAATGATGATTGCTGGCGAAATAGAAGCATTCGATTATATAATGTCCTACAGCATTCTATCCAATGATTGACAGCGAGCGAAGACCCGTGGAACCAAGTTTCCGCCTAAAAGTGTATAACTACTCCTAAATATTATCGGATTGAGCTGAAATTTGACATGCAAGTAGTGCTGTCAAAATCAATGGGGGTCGTCGGAAGAAACTTTTTGCGTAAAACAAGCCCTTAATGAGTAATAAGCGTAAACTACTCCTAATTATTGTCGGATTGAGCTGAAATTCGACATGCAAGTAGTGCTGTCAAAATCAACGGGGGTCTTTAAACAAACTTATTGCATAAAACAAGCCCTTAATGAGTAATTCACGTAATGAGTTAATTGGCTGGAACGTGGCTCGCTGTCACGTTCCAGCCGCAAGAACTAAGCCAAAACCAAAGGGACTAGAGGCTGGACGTCTATACTTGATTTAGAGGAATGCATCAAGGCGGGTGTATGGGTAAATATTACCTTCTCTCTGCATGCATGAAGGTAATATTTACCCATACACCCGTCTTGATGCATCCCTCTAAATTATATCATAGAATGTTGTAGGACACAAATGCTGGTCGAATGGTCGAATGGTCGAATGCTTTTATTTTGCCAACAATCCTCATTATAACGCCATGAATAATGTAAAATATATTTTCTATTACAAAAACCTATGTTGACCATTACAATATTTAATTGTAGCTGGTTTGGTAGAAAATAATGGCGAATAAGTTAAGCCTGACACTACTTGACCGAGGCCACCGAGATCATCTCGGTGGCCTCGACTTGACCCGCAGTACTAGGGCTGACGGGAGGTTCCCAGACGGCCACCAGATGTCAAGTAAGTTTAGTCTTCAACTAGAGTACCATTACAAAGACCCTAGTCTTCAACCGTATTCAGACGGTGTATATCTATTTGTTTCATATATATCTTCCTTCTACACATATCAACATGTATATGATTAGTTTTATCTCTCAAGTCTTCTACCTTATTTCAATACGTATTCCACGATTAGACTGATATTTCTGAATTACCACATGAAGAAAATAGCAAGGCACATGAACTTCTAAACCTTAAATATTCAAAGTTATCATTCTGGGGACTTTCATATCATCAGGGGGAGAGATAGTGAAGGAGAGAGAGAGAGAGAGAGAGAGAGAGAGAGAGAGAGAGAGAGAGAGAGAGAGAGAGAGAGAGAGAGAGAGAGAGAGAGAGAGAGAGAGAGAGAGAGAGAGAGAGAGAGAGAGAGAGATCGTATTAGTCTGCGGATTCATTTAAGCTGCTGAATGAATGAAGAATGGTGTGCCTAATACTGAGTTGAGACAGTAATTAATTCTAATGAGATGAGACGCTCTGGCTTCACTATGACGACAACCTAATGCAGTGTCTCGGCGGGAAACTCAATGCTAAAAATATTACATAAGGGAACGAGTTGGCAGATGAACGGGAGAGCCAGTATATATAAGGTTTAACTGGTTCACAAATATGGTGGTGAATGAATGGAATGGTCTCAGTAGACAAGTAGTTAGTGCTGAGTCATTGGGGAGCTTTAAAGGGGAGCTGGATAGGTTCATGGATGGGGATGAAAGGTGGATGTAGGTAGTGTTAGGTGACAGGAACTACCACGTGTAGGTCTCGCGGCCTCTTGTAGCTTCCTTATTTTCTTATGTTCTTATGTTCTTATGTTCTTATAATGGTAGTAGTAATGGTGGCAGTGGTGGGGCTTTTGTTAATGTCTGGAAGTCTTTTTCCTATCTCTTTTTTCTCTATCTCTTTAGTTATGTCTTTGCTTAGAATGCAGTTTGTTTATAATGTCTGTTTGTCCGTGTCTGACCGTGGCCACCGAGATGATAAGGCCTGGTGGATCGCCCGTGACGTCACACCATAAGGATACCACCCGCTCCGCTCCCCGTACAAGTTTACCTACCTAATATAATGTTTATCAGTATAAAAGATATACTGTTATCTTCGGAAATGTTTGTTCTATTATATTATCAAATAAAAAACCGTAAAACACACAAAGAAAATGCCATTATGAGACTTTCAAGAAATATGCATTCACTTAAACTCTTCGCCATTTAATATTTTGCTCGCAAACATTTTAAATGGAGAATATCAATAGAAGCGGAGTTTAATTAGCTTTCCATTGATATATTTCGTTTAGTGATAAATGAATTAGCGGCATGCATAAATTAGCGTTAACTAAATATAAAAAATCATGAAATCGGGTAATTTCCTACCTAATATATGTTTATCAGTATAAAATATATACTGTTATCTTCGGAAATGTTTGTTCTATAATATTATCAAATAAAAAACCGTAAAACACACTAAAGAAATGCCATTATGAGACTTTCAAGAAATATGCATGAACTTAAACTTTTCGCCATTTAATACTTTGTGAATTTTTTTTTACATGGATAATATCAATAGAAGCGAATTTAATTAGCTTTCCATTGATATATTTCCTTTTCTGATAAATGAATTAGAATCATGCATAAATTAGCGTTAACTAAATATTTAACATCATGAAATCGAGTAAATTACCCGATTTCATGATGTTATTTATTTAGTTAACGCTAATTTATGCATGGTTCTAATTCATTTATCAGAAAAGGAAATATATCAATGGAAAGCTAATTAAATTCCGCTTCTATTGATATTCTCCATGTAAAAAGTTTTTTTACAAAATATTAAATGGCGAAAAGTTTAAGTTCATGCATATTTCTTGAAAGTCTCATAATGGCATTTCTTCAGTGTGTTTTACGGTTTTTTATTTGAAAATATTATAGAACAAACATTTCCGAAGATAACAGTATATATTTTATACTGATAAACATATATTAGGTAGGAAATTACCCGATTTCATGATTTTTTATATTTAGTTAACGCTAATTTATGCATGCCGCTAATTCATTTATCACTAAACGAAATATATCAATGGAAAGCTAATTAAACTCCGCTTCTATTGATATTCTCCATTTAAAATGTTTGCGAGCAAAATATTAAATGGCGAAGAGTTTAAGTGAATGCATATTTCTTGAAAGTCTCATAATGGCCTTTTCTTTGTGTGTTTTACGGTTTTTTATTTGATAATATTATAGAACAAACATTTCCGAAGATAACAGTACATCTTTTATACTGATAAACATTATATTAGGTAGTAAACTTGTACGGGGAGCGGAGCGGGTGGTATCCTTATGGTGTGACGTCACGGGCGATCCACCAGGCCTTGGCCATGGGCACACTCGCTCTTTCTCTCACTCTCTCTCTCTCTCTCTCTCTCTCTCTCTCTCTCTCTCTCTCTCTCTCTCTCTCTCTCTCTCTCTCTCTCTCTCTCTTCCTATCTCTCTCACACACACACCTCTCTCTTTCACACACGTGCCCTCTACATCCAGTCTTCATTATCAGTATTCTCCATAACATTTCTCATCTGACTGGCTATGGAGGTTAACACATTCATTCCTCATGCCCATCCATCATAATATACTGTACTCTGTCCTGCAATAGGTATACCAGGTGAAGATGATCCATTTTGGAGACCCTATTGTGTATAGTCTTAAACTTTGTACAATACACACACATACATACGTACTTGTAGAAAGGTGTTGGGTAGCTTAAGAATGTCCTATCTATATACATATATTTACATATAGAGAGGGTTAAATGTTTGTTGTGACTTTACGTATATGCACAGGGAGGCAATGGACAGTAAGATTTATGGTTATAATGTAGTGGTGTGCGTCGTGTGTATTAATTTCTTTTCTTACTGTGTCTTCCTTTTCCTCCACATACTCTGTCATCCTGCTCTGATAACTTTTTTGTTCTTGTTCTTGTTCTTTTTGTTCCTATTGTTGTTGTTGTTGTTGTTGTTGTTGTTGTTGTTGTTGTTGTTGTTGTTGTTGTTGTTGTTACTGGTATTGTTGCTGCTGCCGTTATTCGTTTTGTTGTTGTTGTTGTTGTTGTTGTTGTTGTTGTTGTTGTTGTTGTTGTTACTGGTATTGTTGCTGCTGCCGTTATTCGTTTTGTTGTTGTTGTTGTTGTTGTTGTTGTTGTTGTTGTTGTTGTTGTTGTTGTTGTTGTTGTTGTTGTTGTTGTTGTTGTTACTGGTATTGTTGCTGCTGCCGTTATTCGTTTTGCTGTTGTTGTTGTTGTTGTTGTTGTTGTTGTTGTTGTTGTTGTTGTTGTTACTGGTATTGTTGCTGCTGCCGTTATTCGTTTTGCTGTTGTTGTGCTTCTTATTTTTCATCTTTATCATCTTCTTTGTCTTCTTCACCTTCTTATTTTATTTCTTCTTCTTCTTCTTCATCATCATCATCTTCTTATTTTTTTTTCTTCTTCTTCTTATTTTTTTTTTTTTTTTCTTCTTCTTCTTCTTCTTCTTCTTCTTCTTCTTCTTTCTTCTTTCTTCTTCTTTCTTCTTTTCTTCTTCTTTTCTTCTTTTC
>JACEEZ010024063.1:663946-668946 GCA_016584305.1 Chionoecetes opilio
GCCTGGGAGGCTTCCTGAAGTGAATTCACCGAGCCGTGGTCCGTCGTCTGCTGGTCGTCAGTTGTGTTTTGAGAGCTCGGGGAATTTACAGATTTTGAATGCGGATCATTTAAAAACGGGTGACTGGATGCAAAAAGTGACACCATATTGTTGATATACTTGATCATGGCTATATTTTGACTGCATTAAATCAGGAATGATGAAATGGTCTGGACGATTACTTTAAGTTGTCATATTTTCTAATTCTGCAGGATCGTCCAGGAGGTGCTTGGGGAGGCCCGTGGTAATATCGGGGTTCTGCATGATCTTGGAGAGGCAGTAGCGACCTTGGACCTGGTGGTGGCACTGGCTCATGTGGCATCGCTGGGGTCATGGGTGAGGCCTGAGTTCTCCCGCGCCCTGGCTATCCGAGGAGGCCGGCATCCAATACTGGACCTTCTCTCCCCGACGTCTCCAGTCCCAAACAATTCGGTGAGAAAGGCAGAGAGTAAGGGAGGGCAAATAAAAGGGATGTACAGAGAATGTGTTAGAACGTATTGTGTTTTAGTGCATGAGTGTGGAAAGATACAGGTGTGTGTGTGTGTGTGTATGTGTGTGTGTGCATGAGTGTGGAAAGATACAGGTGTGTGTGTGTGTGTGTGTGTGTGTGTGTGTGTGTGTGTGTGTGTGTGTGTGTGTGTGTGTGTAAAGATACGTGTTTGTGTGTGTATGTGTGTGTGTGTGTGTGGGTGTGAGCTCCGTAGTGTAGTAGTTAGCACGCTCGGCTTACAACCGAGAAGTCCCGGGTTCGATCCCCGGGCGGAGCGAAAGATAGATGGGTGGTCTTTCTTAAATCCCTAGCCCCTGTCCACCCAGCAGTGAATGGGTACCGGGTGCCAGCCGGGGGTTTGTAACCCCCCCCACCCCCGGGGTGGTGGCTTCGGCCAACACTAATATGCAGCAGCGGTAGATCACTATGGCTGAGGCATTATCCTCTAAACAAAACAAACAAGAGAAACAAGAGTGTGTATGTGTGTGTGTATGTGTGTGTGTGTGTGTGTGTGTTTGTGTGTGTGTGTGTGTGTGTGTGTGTGTGTGTGTGTGTGTGTTAAGATGTTGTTGAAGTTAGGTATTATCGGATGGGAGTGAATGGATTGCACGTCAGACAATGCCTCAACCAATCTGCGGAAAGATGCATATTTGCCTCAGCTGCAGATAAACCGTCATTATTTATTGTCTTTTGGTAGTATTTGCATGGCCTCTATATCCTCTTAGATACCACTAGATACCTTAGATTAGATATGTTGATATCACCTTATTTAGCCTCGTTCTTAACCTACGTTAGAGCTTCGTTTAGTTAGCTGTAATGAGTGTCGAGGCTGGCTGGGGAATGGAGTACCTGCCTCATCTCTCTTAAAGGCGACGGTGAGGGAAGAGGAGGTGTTGATGGAGGGAGTGGTATTGTTGATGGTATTAAGATAGACAACACCCGTGCAAGACAAAATACATAAGAACACAAGGAAGCAGCAAAGGCCAGATTACCTACTCAAAGCAGCTCCTTTAAGACGTGTGGGTAAAGCCCCGTTCATATTTCCACGACTCGCGTCGGCGACCGGTCACGACTTGCTGAGTCATCCAGTCGGTGCCGACTACAGCCGATTTTGGGGGGGCAGAAGCTCCAAAATCGGCGTGGTTGGCTCGGGTCGCCGTAGTCAGGGAACTAGTCGGCGACTAGTAGCTAGGTGAATGATAACTTCGAAGTTTGAGAGCAAGAAGGAGGAAGAGGAGTAGGAGGAGGAAGAGAGTGTATCTATGAGTGTGTTTGTCTAAGGAACAAGAGGAGTGTGTGAGGAGGACGTAAAGATGTTGAAATACTGGAGGCTTCGTGAAGTGTTGACGTGGTCCTGGTGGGTTAGGTTATTTAAAGAGAAAATCAATATTCCCCTTCTGCTGGCTGGAGGCAAGGAGATCTACTACTACCACTCGCACACTCCGGTCTTTCTGCGCAACTAAAGTCTTGCGGCTGTCCCCAATGTGTGTCTAAAATGTTTTGTTAATGCAGTTTCCTTTTCCTCTCCCTCTTTCGGTCTCCCGTCTCTCACGCTCACACAAACACACACATGTGTGAATGACACACATAAACACACATCGTGTGTGGCTCAGTGGTCTAGAATTCTAAATCATCGTGCGCCATTCTCTCGTCCATGCGTTCAATCCTGCAGACTAGTCTCGCTGGCTGAGGGGGATTTTTCACTGACAAATCTGGGCGGTTTTTATCCCCCTTGAGCAAGGGGATGGGATGTGTGTGGTGTGTGAGGTCTTAGCATTACCCAAATATCGGTCATTACGACCTCCAAGCTCTTTCCAGTAGGATAAAAGCTACGATCGCGAGTCCAGCTCGCGTGGAAGACCGTGGGCGAAATACGCACACACACACACACGCACACACACACAAAAGTTGGTGGCATAGAGATGATATAATAGTCTTCGCTCTGGAATGTGCACATATTACCTTGCTTAATAACTGGGTCTGCTAACGAGAATTTTCTCAGCAGACTTTTCCACGAAAGGTTAATGATGGATTTAATATTTGTGTGTATTCTTATGGCAATAAAATGTTTGAACTTGAACTTGAACTTGAACTTGAACACACACACACACACACACCACACACACACACACACACACACACACACCACACACACACACACACACACACAACACACACACACACACACACCACACACACGCGCGCGCGCAGCCGCGCGCCACACACACACACACACACACACACACACACACACACACACACACACACACACACACACACACACACACAAAGAAAAAAAGTGAAACTTTGCACCTTTAAAGGTGCAAAGTTTCACCCATAAAGGTGCATAGTTGCACCTCTTAAGGTGCAACCCCCCTTAGGGGTGAAACTGTGCACCCTCAGGGGTGCAACTTTGCACCCTTATTGAAGGTGCAAAATCTGTGACACATTTTGCACCTTATTTTCTATATGCACCAGAACAATTTATAAGCAAATCTTACTGGGCGACATTCTTTGGATATCCAGAATGGTGGTATTTATACCTGTTAAAATACAGCTTTTTGGTAATATCATCTTCCCCATTTTGTATGTTGTGTCACCCCTCCCCTCCCTTTCAATCCTGAGTTTATGAATCTTGCAGAGGCACCAACAAAATATCACTACGCAAACAATCGACGGGTTATAGATGGCTCCACAAGATGATATAGGCAATAATTGAAGAAATAGATATAAATAAAGATCATAATTTTTTATGCAGTAATAAGAATGTACTTCCGGATCCTGCACACAGACACACAGGATGAGCCATTGCATCCCAGAAGGATTTTATAAATAAATATCTTGTCGCCCAGTAGCTTAAAAATGTCCTTACTGGGCGACAGTTTTCCATCCCAGGGAGACCTTTTGGTCACCCAGTTATAATGTAAAAAAAATGCCCTGACACACACACACACACAACACACACACACACACACACGCACATACCAGGGATGTCAATTTTCCGCGGATTCGAGGATTTCCGAGTATTTTATTGCCAGCTGGGTCATTTCTGTGAATCGTGTAGATTCGGGTTAAAAAAAGAAATTGGGGGGTTTACATAGTTGCCTAGCCCACAGCCGAACCTGACCCTGGCCACTGATCCAGCACAGACCGTAAAACATTTTTTGGCTGCCTAGCGGAAAGTTAATACTAGGCTGCCGATATCTCCTGACTCCACTGCTACAAGTTTGCTCAGGAGGCAGTATGTTGGGGGTGGATTACAGCAGCCACAGCCAGGTGAGATAGCTCTGGTGATCCAGGGGTCTGGTATCGATTGGCACACTGCCCTCACTGTGTCAAGTTTGCAGGCTCCAGGCCTGGAGAGTTCAATACAGGGATGCCACAGCAGGAGGCAAGCCAGATTGGCCAGAGGGTATATAATCAATATAGTATGGCCAGAGATATATACATATACACAAATTGTGGACACAAAAACACAAAATTGAGACCAGAAATTATTATAGATATAACCAAGGACCTCTCAGAAGCTCTCTCAGAGCATGAAATTTACAAAAAATATCGGGGGGCTTACAGGCCCGAACCCCCAGTTGGGAGGTTCCCTCGCTACGGTCGGTCAGCCTCGCTGCGCTCGGATGAGTTGGTCGCCCTATTATTATATTTCAGAGGTTTTTTTCTTTTCTTGTTGACATCCCTGACATACACACACACACACACACACACACACACACACACACACACACACACACACACACACACACACACACCACACACACAACACCACACACACACCACCACACACACACACACCCCGAGTCCAGTGATACGCGCTAAGCCTTTCATGTTACCCTTCGTCTTGTATAATAAAGGTAAACAGAGCAAAAACCCATGTTAAATTACAAGTCAATGGCCTGTAGGGTAATGCCATGATGCCTCTCTTGAGAGGCATGGGAGTAACTTGCTTCCTTGCCCCGAGGTATACACATCTAAGGTGGTAGTGAATAAACGTGGTCGAGCGGTTTTAAGTATAAGGCTTGCAGATTTAAGTAACGTACAAGTATTGTAAATGCCAAGGAATCGAGTAAGACAATATACTATTATAAATATATATATATGTAATATATATGCACACTGTGAGGTTGAACAGTAATAAAGTCACGGGGTTCTATACAAATGGCCAATGAAGCTTACCTGTCCTACCTGTCTTACATCGACAGGCCATACCAATTATTATCGTGACAAGTACACACACACACTCAGGTGTATGTGTACACACATAGAGTCGCGTCTCCTTTGCTTCTGCCTCCCTCCGGTCAGCAGGCATCATATAAGGGAGTTTGGCCGGAACATCACAGCTTCCGGCGTCTATCATTCCCAGGCGCGCGGGCCGTGGTCAGCGTCAGCAACCTTGGTCGTCACGCTGATGTAATACACACAAAGCTTGTTTGTACATTCTGGAGCAGGGAGCACCGGG
>JACEEZ010024063.1:671446-676446 GCA_016584305.1 Chionoecetes opilio
TGTTTTTCACCGAAGCTATATGAGCCAAGACCTACAGTTCACTGAGCGTTCATTCTTACCTTAGGTTTTCCAGAGGTTATAATATGTTGCAAACTTTCTCAAATTTCTCCCTCTGTACTTCATTACGGTATTATTTCCTCTCAATCCCTATCGTGCTCTACAATATTCCTAGGATAAATTCTGTCCTCAGATAGCTTGGTTTAGTAGTCATTTGACCTTCGCAGATCGGTAGCTTCGTGCCGGCAGAGATGGCGTCACTGCGTCCCGTAAAGAAAGTATTCACTCACCTCGGCTTTGAGGACCATCCGGAGGGCAATGAATCCACCTTCCAAGTCCAGGTATGCCTCAGAAACTAAGCTTCAATCCTCTCTTAATTGTTTCAACACCTTCCCACCACTTCAACACCATTTGTAAGTCTGTCTGCGCGACTTCAATCCTTTTGTTCTCACTTCTCTGCGCGTCTAGGCGCAGACTTTGGAGTTTAGTGCTGCAATCAATGAAATATCCCCTTTATATTGGTTAAAAGCTTTGAAAGGATTGCTCACTCTTAAAGTGTGTGTGTGTGTGTGTGTGTGTGTGTGTGTGTGTGTGTGTATATTTGTGTGTGTGTGTGTGTGTTTGTGTGTATATTTGTGTGTGTGTGTTTGTGTGTATATTTGTGTGTGTGTGTGTGTGTGTTTGTGTGTATATTTTTGTGTGTGTGTGTGTATGCTTGTTTGGGTGCGTGTGTATGTGTGCGTGTATATGTGTGCATATGTGTGTCATTCACTCATGGTCTTGTCCACGCAAGTCAGACTAGAGATCGCCAGTTTCACCCTCCCGGTGCGAACTTGGGGGTCATTATTACCGATCTTATTAGGGTAATGCTGGGCCCTCATGCACCACACATCCCCACCCCTTTGCTCAAGAGGGACAGTAAACGCCTGAATTTTACAGTTGAAAAATCCCCGGGAACAAGCGGGGCCGGGGATCGAACGCCGGACCACAGAATGGCACTGGCCGCTCTAGCCCACCCCACCGTTCAGGCAGTGTGGGTGTGTGTAAAGGGGGATTACATTGGCCAAATGTCGGCAACCACAGGCTGAGGTTACTCCCCGGGGAGTAACCTCAGCCTATGTTTGCCGGAAAAACCTTCACCGCTCGATTGGTCTTTATCTGCTGAGTTGCCGAGAATTTTCGCGCGCCAAATTCAAACAAACGCAGAAGCCAGCACCCCCTCTGCCCCACTCACCCCAATTATTGGTATAATTTCGGTATTGGGCACTAAAAACTAACAAATTTAACTTACATCATCGTGTAGATCTTTTCATCCTTACTTTGAATCCCAATTTCCCATGGCAATGGCGATTCATATAATACCGAAAATTTTCCGTTTTAGCCACAGCCAGAAACGGTTGTTAAATTAAATCAGATTATGTTAGGATAGACGTGGGATTTGATTTAGTAGATGATATCAAGGAAACGATGACGATTCATGGTTGAATGTACACTGTAAACACTGTTGATGGCGGGGCGCGGGAACAACAAACCAGCATTTGTTTCCCGGAACGAATTGCATGTGTGAACGTAATCTTGGCACTCGGTCCCTAAACACCGACTTCCCAGCGCTACAAAGTGCTGACATTTGGCCAGTGTGAACCGCCCTTTATTCACCGATGGTCTTGTCCACGCGAGTCGGATTCGCGATCGCCAGTTTCACCCTCCCGTTGCGAGCTTGGAGCTCATTATTACCAATCTTTGGGTAATGCTGGGATCTCAGACACCACACACCCTTATCCTCTTGCTCAAGGGGTGAGTAACCGCCCGAATTTCTCATTGGAAAAATCCCCGGGAATGAGCGGGGCCGGGGATGGAACGGAACGCCGAACCACATAATGTTGCCGGGCGCTCTACATAATGTTGCCTCGGGGGGAGGCATGTAGTTAGCAATTTCAGAAGAGCAGTGAACATTTTGCCGATGATGCAGTAATCTTTGCTGAGTCGCTGGAGGTCCTGGTGATGGCTCTTGAGGCGCTGCACGAGGAGGCAAAGCCTTTAGGACTTGAGGTCTCATGGCTCAAGACCATGATCTACGTGTTTGGAGGCTTACTAGATGAAACAGTACAGTCTGTTCATGCGTGCGGCGAGGACATTGAGATCTTGGAAAGTTTTACATACCTTGGTAGCGCAGTCCATACTGATGGCGGGTCACGTCAAGAAGTCTTACGTCGGATTGGCATAGCCCACGGTGTTATGGACTCGCTCAGCACGAGTATTTGGCGTTGTCGGTAGAAGGACAAAGATCCGGATCCTCAAGTCGCTTGTGATCCCTGTCTTACTATATGGTTGTGAGACATGGACACTAAATAGCGACTTGAAGAGGCAAATCGATGCTTTTGGTCATAAGCATCTTCGGAGAATCATGGGGATATCGCTGGGGTGATTACGTGTCAAATCAGCGATTGCATCTTGAGACTGAATCGAGGCCTATTAGCTGCATAGTCCATCAGCGCCAACTTCGGCTATATGGACATGTGGCACGCTACCCTGAAACCGATCCTTCCCGTCGGGTAGTATCTGTAAGAGACCATGCGGCGTGGAGGAGGCCTAGGGGGCGCCCACAAGGCTCATGGCTGGGGCAAGTTGATGTTTTATGTCGAGAGTTGCTTGGTATGGGAAGGGAGCCTGCATGGGGACTCGCTCGTGGTGACCCCCGGGAATGGCGTCGTAGGGTGGGCGAGGTGACGCGCCCCTCTGGTGTATGCTCCCAATGATTGATTGAGTGAGCATGAAAATAACGGTAGCAAGAGAAGCAGCATTGCGGCGGTGATTTAAAGATTAAAGACATTAAGTCAGAGGAGGGGAGTTGATGAGACGAAAAGCTTTTAACTCAACCCTGTTTAGGAGAGCTGAATGAGTGGATCCCCCCAAACATGTGAGGCATACTCCATACATGGGCGGATAAGGCCCCTGTACAGAGCAAGCAACTGGGAGGGAGAAAAAAATAAACGCAGACGCCACAGGACTCCGAACTTCTTAGAAGCTGTTTTAGCAAGAGATGAGAAGTGAGATTTCCCGTTAAGATTTTAAGTATGATAGTCCTAGAATGTTCATTGTAGGAAGAGATAGTTGAGTGTCATTGAAGAAGATGGGATAGTAATCTAGTAGGTTTTGTCGAGTAGATGGGTGAAGAAATTTCGAGGCATTGAACAAAACAAGGTTTGCTTTGCCCCAATCATAAATTATAGAAAGATCAGAAGTTAGGCACTCAGTGGCATCTCTCCGTGAGTCACTTAGTTTCTATTCAGTTGGACGGCTAATAATCGACGTTGAAAAATGCAGGGTAGAATCATCAGCGTAGGAGTGGAGAGGGCATTGAGTTAGACTTAGAAGATCATTAATGAATAATAGATAGAGAGTGGGTGATAGGACAGAACCCTGGGGAACACCACTATTGATAGACTTAGGAGAAGAAGAATGCCCGCCGACAGTAGCTGCAATAAAATGGTTTGAAAGGAAATTTAAGATGAAGGTACAGAGAAAAGGATAGAAACCGAATCAGGGTAGTTTGGAAATTAAAGATTTGTGCCAGACTCTATCCAAAGCTTTTGATATGTCAAGGACAACAGCAAAAGTTTCACCGAAACCCTTAAAGTAATCGTCCAGACCCAATTTTTTTTTGCCGAATTATGTTGAATGTACATTCAAAACACCTAATCCACCAAAAATAATTGATTTCCAGGCCTTATTTCCGTAAAAACACGACTTTTGTAAAAAGCGCGCGAAAAAAAAAAATCTTCCCTCCAACAGGGCTACGACTGTTATTGATGACGTCAGAACAGGGACGCCCGCAGACATTCTGTCTGACACCTGTCGGCAAATGTTATGATGAGCGATTGTACTTCGGTGTCAGACAGTGAATCTGTCGCTGTGACAGATCTAGAGAACGATGCTCAATCTGACACCGAAAGAAATGACGCTGGTCGCGTATACTATGAGGAAAACGAACCTCAGATTGTCATGGGATCCTATGTTTGAGCCCGAGTACGAGGTGGATGAACAGGTGTTAGCAGAGCCTGAGGTTCAGCAGGAGGACCTGGCACTTCTCCAAAACATGGATTGGTAAATAAGGTTAAACCATGTGTGTGTGGGAATCACAATGAAGGTACTTTCGAGAAAATCCTATGGTTAGTTTTGGAGCTACAGTCAAACGTCATTACTCGGAAACCACATACTAGCATTAACTACAGCATAGAGTTGGAAAATATGCGGGCGGGAAGGCAGAAAGTGTGACAGCCACACCACCACAGGGTCTCTCACCACAGGGCACGCCCACTCCACAACTGGTTTACTTGGTCTTGTTAAGAGGCAAAGCCTCACAGTCGTGGTGGTCCACCGCTGCTGCCAGTCCTGGCGTCCCTGTCTAACAGGGCCACCTGGTCTGGTATAGTGTTGGACTGAGTCACTGTCTTACGGGGGGGCGCCGTTTCTCAACACAACTGCTCGCCCCAACACACTATAGGCGTGTATCACCCTACACACGCCACTCAAACTTTTCTCGAAAGGCACAGCTGTCTTGCTGCACCCATAAAGGATGCATGCATGTGGCATATAGCAAAAAAAATCTATCAGAAACACCCAAATATTTTCAAGTACTATATTTATCTCTGTGTTTACGTGCCTCTCTGATCAGCGCGGGAAGATGAGCCTCCCTGATGGTACGTCACCGAGCCTGAGCCTGAGCGTCTGCAAACCTTGAGAGCGTTTTGAAAACTCGGGGAATTTGCAGATTTTGATTGCGGATTATTTAAAAACGGCTGACTGGATACAAAAAGTGACGACGTGTTGTTGATATACTCGTTAATGGCTATGATTTGATTGCATTAAATCAGGAATGATGAAATGGTCTGGACGATTACTTTAAAGGAGGATGACCAAGATTCAGTTAGGAAAGCTAGAATATCGCCAGTAGATCGCCCTTTACGGAAACCG
Organism: Chionoecetes opilio; assembly: GCA_016584305.1. Lineage (NCBI taxonomy): Eukaryota > Metazoa > Arthropoda > Malacostraca > Decapoda > Majidae > Chionoecetes > Chionoecetes opilio. Next base: position 676,418 of record JACEEZ010024063.1, read on the forward strand.
TACTGACGATCAGATAGAAGATTGTGAGC
>JACEEZ010024063.1:683946-705764 GCA_016584305.1 Chionoecetes opilio
AACAATAAATGGTAACAATAAATGGTAACAATAAATGGTAACAATAAATGGTAACAATAAATGATAACAATAAATGGTAACAATAAATGGTAACAATAAATGGTAACAATAAGCCAATAACACAAAGCCCGCTTAGTTGCCAGTCCCTATAAGGAGGAGAGTCTTGCTGCCTACTTGCCGGTCTGCGTGTTTATCATTCTATTTGTACATATTTTTTTCAGTGACATTCTTTCTATTCTCAGATGAATGAAGTTGCCCACATGATGATTGGCACAAACGAAGGAGGAGGAAGAGGAGGAACCAAACGCAGAGAAGGAGGAGGAGGTGCAGGACCCGATTCCCTTGTAGTGTTAGACGAACTGGGCTCAGGCACGTCCCTGGAGGAGGGTGGCGCCTTGGCGTGGGCTGTGGTCGAGGCACTGAGTCATGTCGGTGCCACAACCATCCTTGTCACTCATACGCTGTTCCTGACGCAGCTGGCTACTCTCTATCCCAATGTTACAAAGTAAGTGTGAGGAATGGGGAACTTTCAAAGCTAACGCCACCAGATGCCTCTAGCGCTGTCACTGAAATGATTTGCCTAAACACTAAGCACTTGACTAAACTACACTAAACACTAAACTATATTTTTATTAAGAACAGTTTCAGTTTCTGTATTGATCTGTAATAATTATGACATGCCTCTAAGAAGCACAGGGAATTTACGGTAATTGATAGATCATTCAGGCTCAAAGTGCAGAAGAAGTGACAGCGCTAGAGACATCTGGTGGCGTTAACTTTTCAGAAAGTTTCTCATTATGTCGTTATGATAGATTACATTATTTGTAAGTCATCTTTTGTTACGTTAAGTTAGATTAGGATTGGTTAGGATACGTTATGAAGGGAGGCTCGGATAGGAAAAGTCAGGTTAGGGTTCATGAAATTGAAACAAGATCTTAAGCAGTGGACTTTATGAAAAGCTAGTGTTCATTTATAGTAATCCTTTTTTTCTACATTTATCTCCTTGGAATATATTTTCTTGAGATCTACACGCAAAAATAGTCTCCTAATAATAATATCCTTGCCATTTACAAAACATCTCTATACCATAATAGCATTACAGAAGGTGCTTCAGAAGAGGACAGGAAGCAAAATCGTTGCAGTCCTCTCACATAATAAGATTACCCATAAATGGTTCCTCAATTTTAGCCCTAAATTCTCCTTCCTCATTAATCCCCTACTGTCATCCTCATTTTTTGACCACCTCACCTGCTTTCTTTACCCCCTTAGCTATCACCTAGAGAGCTTGGAAGGGCAAGGAGGTCGTCTTCACCTGACCCATGTGGTGAGGAAGGGCGTAACCCGCACCACTCATTACGGACTCTCCCTCGCAACCCTGACGCCTTTCCCACCGTCACTACTTAATCGTGCCGTCAGTTGGCCCTCTCCATGGCCCCACCCACTCAGGTATGTCCATGTAAAACTCTGACCAGTTATCAGAAAGGTCAAACGAGTAAAAGAAAACTTCTTTTTTTTTCCTCTGTGGGATTTACCGGTCATGTATGAGGTGTGGGAGGGGTGTTGATCCCAAAGGCTGCCACAGCTCTTCCGTGGTTTGGTTCACCCCTCGAAGGGCACCAAATTTTCAAGAGTCTAATTGGAAACTCATGTATCGTAAGCATTTTCAGGGTTAAGCAGGAATTACAAGCAAAGTCGAGGGATATCACTATCTCACAGGGAAATTAAACCTGGGGAAAATGTCCTAAGAGTTATCTTGTTGTGTTAAAGTAATCGTCCAGACCCAAATTTTTTTTGCCGAATTATGTTGAATGTACATTCAAAACACCTAATCCACCAAAAATAATTGATTTCCAGGCCTTATTTCCGTAAAAACACGACTTTTGTAAAAAGCGCGCGAAAAAAAAAATCTTCCCTCCAACAGGGCTACGACTGTTATTGATGACGTCAGAACAGGGACGCCCGCAGACACTCTGCCTGACACCTGTCGGCAAATGTTATGATGAGCGATTGTACTTCGGTGTCAGACAGTGAATCTGTCGCTGTGACAGATCTAGAGAACGATGCTCAATCTGACACCGAAAGAAATGACGCTGGTCGCGTATACTATGAGGAAAACGAACCTCAGATTGTCATGGGATCCTATGTTTGAGCCCGAGTACGAGGTGGATGAACAGGTGTTAGCAGAGCCTGAGGTTCAGCAGGAGGACCTGGCACTTCTCCAAAACATGGATTGGTAAATAAGGTTAAACCATGTGTGTGTGGGAATCACAATGAAGGTACTTTCGAGAAAATCCTATGGTTAGTTTTGGAGCTACAGTCAAACGTCATTACTCGGAAACCACATACTAGCATTAACTACAGCATAGAGTTGGAAAATATGCGGGCGGGAAGGCAGAAAGTGTGACAGCCACACCACCACAGGGTCTCTCACCACAGGGCACGCCCACTCCACAACTGGTTTACTTGGTCTTGTTAAGAGGCAAAGCCTCACAGTCGTGGTGGTCCACTGCTGCTGCCAGTCCTGGCGTCCCTGTCTAACAGGGCCACCTGGTCTGGTATAGTGTTGGACTGAGTCACTGTCTTACGGGGGGGCGCCGTTTCTCAACACAACTGCTCGCCCCAACACACTATAGGCGTGTATCACCCTACACACGCCACTCAAACTTTTCTCGAAAGGCACAGCTGTCTTGCTGCACCCATAAAGGATGCATGCATGTGGCATATAGCAAAAAAAATCTATCAGAAACACCCAAATATCTTCAAAGTACTATATTTATCTCTGTGTTTACGTGCCTCTCTGATCAGCGCGGGAAGATGAGCCTCCCTGATGGTACGTCACCGAGCCTGAGCCTGAGCGTCTGCAAACCTTGAGAGCGTTTTGAAAACTCGGGGAATTTGCAGATTTTGATTGCGGATTATTTAAAAACGGCTGACTGGATACAAAAAGTGACGACGTGTTGTTGATATACTCGTTAATGGCTATGATTTGATTGCATTAAATCAGGAATGATGAAATGGTCTGGACGATAACTTTAAGGGGCGCGTGTACTGTAGGACACCGCGATCAGCACACCCAGAAAGGTGGTGTTATAGTCGTCAGTGAAGGGGGGAAGGTGTGAATTACTGCTCTTTTGGTAATTGACTATGGTTGTTTTTATCAATAGACCTCGATGCTAAGAGAGCGAGAGAGAGAGAGAGAGAGAGAGAGAGAGAGAGAGAGAGAGAGAGAGAGAGAGAGAGAGAGAGAGAGAGAGAGAGAGAGAGAGAGAGAGAGAGAGAGAGAGAGAGAGAGAGAGAGAGAGAGAGAGAGAGAGAGAGAGAGATACAAACATAAATACGAATGCATGATATTAATGTTCTATTAGGAGACACTTTTTTCATCAGTAATATATATTTTTTCTTGTTCTTTGTGCAGATCAGTGTTGTTGACGACAAGGAAGAAGAGGAGGAGAAAGAGACCCGCCACGCTGTGTACCGTCTAGCTCACCGTTTATTGGCCCTTGCAAGCACCCTCCCAACCGTCGCCAACGTCTCTGTCCAACCTAGATCCTCTGACGAAGCGTCCAGCTTTGAAATACCTGGTGAAGTCTCACGCTTAGCTTCCTCTTCCCCTTCTGTGCCTCTGCTTACATCCACCTTGTCGGGACCTGCTGACGACGTCCCTCCCTTGTATAAAACACCACCTGCCTTATCGTCCAGCCAAAGCTCCGGTCTATCGGGTTCCTCTAATTCCATGTCAGATGTTGTAAGCAGTGGCCAGCCAAGACCTGCTCCCTCCCTGCCGTCACATGTCCCACTAATGCCTCACAACACCTCAGACTCTGCCATCACTTCTGCATTTCACTCTTCCAACGCAGTGTCTATATCCTCAATCAACATGCCAAGTGACACCTCTCTCCAGAGCGAGGCAAAAAGCTCCACCGGGGCTGTTAGTTTAGTAGGACAGGACACAGAAGAGTTAAGGGAACAGCTGGAGGCGTTACGAAAAGAGTTCTTTCACAAGCTCTCACCTTCCGACTTGCCTCGTGTGGCGGCGAGACAAAGTGTGTCAGAGGACTCATGGCTCTACTGATGCAAGGTAAAGTGTTAATAGCCTTGAATTCTTCTTTCTTCTCCTTGTTTTTATCTCGCTAATGAAAGAAGGGAGACCCTGACGAACTATAGGTATGGATAGATAGCCGAGGTATGGCTATAAAGAACGATTAGGATCTGTCATTTATCATTGTGTTTTTTTTCTTTAGTTCTTTACATATCGGCCTATAGCGCCTGTAGGGAATGACCTCCAAGGCTCAGATTATAGGCTCTGGAGGGTCACTTGAGGGCTATCATGGTTGGTCCTCGCCCGTGGTGGCGCAGGCAGGATTCTTATAGTAGTGCCTGTGATTAGAGGCTCATGCTGCTCCCCTGTGTCCTCTGATGCACTCGAAATCGAAGGTAGAGTTAATGGGCAGCATGTGCGTGTTCTTAGGCAACTCGAACTCAGTACACCGAGCTTGCCACTGCCAGACGCTACCCACTCTGCACCCGCCTGCTCTAAAGGGAAGATTTGTGTGTGTCTGGTGACTCCCAACACACACTGCAGCAGCCAGGGTTCAGCCACATTACATTGGCCGCAGATTCGTTCCCTATCACTGAAAAGTACAAAAGTGTGTTGTACTGTTATTGGTTTTGAACTGCAATCAGTGTAAACTTTCCACAGGGAATGGAATCACTATTTTTGTACGTTGCTGAAACCTATGGGAGCGAGGGTAATATCAGTATGAGAGCGGCGAGGGTTGTAATTATTGCCCGTTCTTATCTATTTAGTGGCTGTGATGAGTGGTTCTTGGCCGATTTCGAGGAGGATAGTCGAGACCAAGTGAAACATAATCATGCTTCTTCTTCCCTAAGGCACTGTTGACAACTCCAAGGGGGAATTTTTATTGTATTTACAACCTTATTTTTTGTGTTATTTTATATTTTTCCGTGTTATAGAGGACGTTTCTTCCGCCACATTGCAAGTTGTAACTCATCTTTATTTACCTTTTCTCTCTCTCTCTCTCTCTCTCTCTCTCTCTCTCTTCTCTCTCTCTCTCTCTCTCTCTCTCTCTCTCTCTCTCTCTCTCTCTCTCTCTCTCCTCTCTCTCTCTCTCTCTCTCTCTCTCTCTCTCTCTCTCTCTCTCTCCTCTCTCTCTCTCTCTCTCTCTCTCTCTCTCTCTCTCTCTCTCTCTCTCTCTCTCTCTCTCTCTCTCTCTCTCTCTCTCTCTCTCTTCTCCCCCCCCCCTCTCTGTACTGTATAGGTAGTTCCCTTCCATCCTGACAATGATGTTACTACGTCTAGCATCATCGTGACAATGTTTTCTTCTCGTTTGCCTTCCCTTACATGATGACTCAACACGTAGTGCACAAGGAAGTTGCGATGACCCTCGGTCACCAGCAAAGCCATACAGTGGGAAGGGATGGCTGTTTTTATGCAGGATGCGTGAATCTATTAAGAGGACCATCATATTAACTGAAACTTAGGGTCTGAAAAATCAGTAACAATAATCTCTACTATTTTGAAAATACGCTTTTATCTTGCATAAAACAAATATTTCTGATGTGGAGAAGAAAATGAGATCCCAGTTTGTTGTTCTCCAAAGAAATCGAAATTTTCTTTTATAACAATTGAAATAAGAGTGAATCTGTATGTGCGTCATGTTTTTTTGTGTTGAAAAGAATTTAATTCACTTTATACTTTATACTTTATACTGAGAGAACATTATACTTAGAAAATAAAAATAGAAAACACTATATATCGTTATTACATTCCAACACCCAAGTAAGTACGAGTGGGTCTGTTGTTGATGAAAACTTCCCCTTTATTCCTTTGACATGTATACGAATACCTACTTAGCCTCGTTAGTATAGTCTATTCACTTAAGCTGGATTCTTGGGAGCTGCTCGATGCCTACCCGAGTATGTAAGGACGTCGCTGATTGGCTGATGCACGCGGGCTGGGTGGTGATGGTGGTGGTATTTTGGTAGCCTCAGCCAATCAGCGACGTCCTTACATACTCAGGTAGGCATCGAGCAGCTCCCAAGAATCCAGCTTAAGTGAATAGACTATAGTAGGCCTGTGTGCTCTTTACATATTTTGTGCCACAATGAGATATGAGACTTGCATCACAAATCAACCTCATATAAAACTCGCCTCTAACAGTCTAGATTCAATAGGGAACTTGATGGCGGTAAAAGTTATCAAAACTACAAGTCATCTGTAACATTTTCAAGGAGCCTCCCCTAATTCATTAATTTTATGGTGACGATAATATGTTGGATCCTTCTGATTCAGACTAGATTAACTTTGAGTTCTTGCTTTGAAATATATCGAGACGTAAGACTTAGAATCGTGCATAATGTTTCGGGATATTCTGATTTATGGTGCTTGATAACGATTTTCAGGAAAATGTAAAGATCCCAGGAGAAAGAAATATATAAAACATAAGAAAGAGGGAAACTCGGAGGTCGTGAGACCTACACATGGTAGTTCCTCTTACTTAACACTACCTACATCCACCTTTCATCCCCATCCATGAAATTGTCTAACCTTTTAAAGCTCCCTATTGACTCCGCACTAACAACCTGATGACTGAGTCCATTCCAATAATTTGCCGCCCTATTTAGGAACCATTTTTTCCTATTTCTATTTTAAATTTAAGATTTACCAGTTTGAATCCGTTACTTGTTTTGCCCTGTTTACTAGCCGTAAGAACTTTTTCTACATCGTCTTTATTGTATCCCTTTAACCACTTAAAAACTTCTAGCAGATCGCCTCTTACTCTACGCCTCTCAAGTGAGTGTAAATTCAATAGCTTCAATCTCCACTCATTGCTAAAGTTACGCATCCCCTGTATCAGTTTAGTCATCCTTCTCTTGACTGATTCTAATAATGCTATATCCATTCTGTAATACGGGTACCAAAACTGTACCGTATACCGTATAGATGAGGTAGGACTAGAGTCAATTAAAAGCTTAAAATAACCTTAGTACTTCTGCTTTCAACACTCTTGGCAATGAATCCTAAAACCCTGTTAGCTCGATTTTTAGCCTCAATACATTGTTTCCTAGGACTGAGGTCTGAGCTACCCGCACACCCAAATATTTATCCCATTCTGATTTTTTCAGTGATACATTGCGTATAGTGTACCTATTACCAGGATTTTCTCTACCAACATTAATTACGCTACACTTGTCAATATCAAATTATATCTGCCACCTGACTACCCACTCGTTTAACTTATCTAAGTCTCCATGCAAACCGTTTACATCAGACTGTGATCTAATAATCCTACCTACCTATCTTAGTATCATCAGCAAACTTGCTGATATCACTGCTAATCTCACTACCTAAGTCGTTGATGTAAATACAATATCGTAATTGTCCCAAAACAGAGCCCCGTGGAACCCCACTTGTTACCTGCTCCCATTCTGATTTAGAACCATTAATAGTAACCCTCTGTTTCGTATCACTTAGCCAATATTTTATTCAACGAAGAACCTTCCCATCAATTCCATGTGCCTTACTTAACTTTATTTGAGAGACTCTCATGTGGTACCTTGTCGAATGCCTTAATAAAGTCCAGGTATAGAATATCATAATCCTCATCATTATCTGCTGTCTCATAAACTTTCCTATAAAAGCTCAATACATTGGTGAGACATTATCTACCCTTGGTGAACCCATGTTGTGACTTTGTGAATCATTTACCAAACTATGTAATTTTAAATGCTCACTAATGTTTTTTGCAATAACAAATTCTAATAATTTACCTGCCACTGACGTTAGACTAACGGGTCGATAATTTGACATTAATCCTTTATCACCCTTCTTGAAAATGCGAACTATATCACCTTTTCTACCACATCAACGGCATTTTCCCTAAATCTACCGATTTCCCAAATGTGTGCACTAACAACCCACTAAAAACCTCTTTGCATTCCCCTTTTTTTAATACCCTGGGATAAGCTTCATCTGATCCTGGTAACTTTAACGTTTTCATTCTGTCTATACCCTCTTTCAAAATTTCCTTTGTTATCACAATATCTTTTAGTTTCTCATCTTCCTCACCTCTAAACATCTGTTAACTATCAGGTACCATCTGCGAGTCCTCCTGAGTAAAACAAATTAGGAAATAATCATTTATAATTTAACACATATCCTCACCGAACTTACAATCTCCCCCTGACCAATTTTTAACGGACCCACCAATTCCCTTCTTTGTTGTATATACCTGAAAAATCCCTTAGGGTTGGTCTTTGCCTGACCTTAATCTCATCGTTTTTATTTGCTATCCGTGTAACTTTTTGACTGTCCTAGACATCACATTATACTTATCTCTGCTCACCTGTCCTGCCTTAGACCTCTTGTACATAAGAAGAACATAAGAAAATAAGGAAGCTACAAGAGGCCGCGAGGCCTACACGTGGTAGTTCCTGTCACCTAACACTACCTACATCCACCTTTCATCCCCATCCATGAACCTATCCAGCCCCTCTTTAAAGCTCCCTAATGACTCCGCACTAACTACCTGTCTACTGAGACCATTCCATTCATTCACCACCCTATTTGTGAACCAGTTTTTCCCTATTTCCTAAGATTTTCTTGAAAATACCCTCATTGTGATTCCCACACAACGTTACCATGTTGAAAGTAAACCTGAACCTAACCTAACCTAACCCTAACCGAAAGTTTGCGAACCTGATATGGAAAAAAAAATTCGCCGGCCGGCCGCCGCGCAGCGCACAAACACGTCTGGGGAAATCCACGTCTGGGGAAATCCCCGCACACGAGCACACCAACACCCCTCACACGTCAGCAGCACATCGCGAATATGTACACAATTATACTACAATACTTGAACCAGCTTTTACATGCCATGTAGCAATGGCTGTTGAGAAAGTCAATTTTCTGCAATGAAAAACATATTTATGGCGGCCATCTTGTTTTTTTGTGTTTTATTGATATAATAATGGCTGCATTGTAATCTTGATGCCTGAAAACATATAAAAGAACCTTTCATTCGTGTTTCTATCTCATATAGTTACGAAGATATGAGGAAAATAGATTTTCCAGGATTCGATGGCGACCATCTTGGATTTCGCCTCCTAGCACAAATTGCTCAAGTATGACAAGATGTCATCCGGCAGTTTCTGAATATATATGCCCTTACCATCAATAATCAACATTAAAAAAACACTTTATACTCCAAAAAGAGGTCAAGCACATATTTGGCGTTTATCTGCCGGACTATACATAGATAAGTGAAATGGGGATCACTTTGACTGTGATTGTGATTTCATTCTAAGTTACACTAGTTGGGTCTAAAACTTAAGAAATTCGATGAAAACTCAAAAAAAAAAAAAAACTGATTGAGTAAATTGATCCCCTCCGGAAATTATCGAAATACTAAGTCATTCCGCAAGACAAGGGGCTACGGAGACAAGCAATAAGCAAGCTTTTAAAAACGGATATTTATTTTTGTCCTTGACCAGTCCCCTATGATGTAAAGAAAAATACAGCTTGACCATAACACACGTTGGTTAAAAAGTCATATATCTTGATATATTTCTCTCCCTTGATATGAATGTCAATATCTATACACGGGTTACAATAAAAGTTATCATTAAAGTGAAAAAAAGGAGTTAAGTTGGATCTTTTCATTCTTCCTTTCTTCCTTCTCTCGTATTTTCATTATTTATAACCATATCTTCTTCTTTTTTCCATTCCCTCCCTACTCTTCCATCTTATCCCTGACGTAATAAAAAATGACATCTTCGACCTCATCATTATCCACAGGCAGCCCCTCATGTACCCCTCCCTCGTCCTGCCATCAGACGCTTTTGTGCATCCTCCTCCCTCTCCCCTCGGAACCCTCGTGTAAAAAATAACCAGACCTCATCTTCTTCACTTTTCTACCATTAGGCTTCGCGTTATTGGGTGCGGCGTTACAAAGGCACCACTGATCCCCTTCCAGACTCCTCTTGGTCGTTTGTTTTCAGTCTGATGATAACTTTAAAAACTTTGGTGATCATTTATTAGTATGATACACGTGCGAGTGCATGTGTGTGTGTAATTTTTTTTTTTTACATCATAAGAGATAGGCCAAAGGCAACACAAAAAGAGTACCAACAAGCCCGCCAGGTGCCAGCCTCAATTTTTTTTTACGTTGGAGCATATAGCGCCTGTAATTATGCTTTTTTCTTCTTCTTTTTTTACATCACAAAGGACTGGCCAAGGGCACAACAAAAAAAGGTCACACAAAGCCCGCTTAGTTGCCAGTCCCTATAAAGAAGACAGTAAGATAATAAAAAAAGGGGGGTGGGCCAATTTAGTTCGGGAGCTGTCTTGTTACTCTGCTCTTGAAAAGATTTAAGTCGTTGGAAGGTGGAAAAATGAAACAGGAAGAGAGTTCCAGAGTTTCCAGTGAAAGGGATGAAAGAGTAAAGATACTGATAAACTCTTGCATTAGGAAGATGGATAGAATAGGGATGAGCATGAGTAGAAAGTCTTGTGCAGCGAGGCCGCGGGAGGGGGGGAGGCATGCAGTTAGCAAGTTCAGAAGAGCAGTCAGCATGAAAATAACGGTAGAAGATAGCAAGAGAAGCAACATTGCGGCGGTGATTTAAAGATTGAAGACAGTCAGTCAGAGGAGGGGAGTTGATGAGACGAAAAGCTTTTGACTCAACCCTGTTTAGGAGAGCTGTATGAGTGGATCCTCCCCAAACATGTGAGACATCCATACTCCATACATGGGCTGATAAGGTCCCTGTACAGAGCAAGCAACTTCATGAAGAAAAAAATGGGCGTTTGTTCATTGGAGAAGAAGGAGATAGTTGAGTGTCATTAAAGAAGAGGGGATAGTTATCTGGTAGGTTTTGTCGAGTAGATAGGTGAAGAAACTGGGTTTTTGAGGCATTGAACAAAACAAGGTTTGCTTTGCCCCAATCAGAAATTATAGAAAGATCAGAAGTTAGGCGCTCGGTGGCATCTTTCCGTGAATCACTTAGTTCCTGTTGAGTTGGACGTCTAATAAACGACGTTGAAAAATGCAGGGTAGAATCATCAGCGTAGGAGTGGATAGGGTTTTGAGTTAGGCTTAGATCATTAACGAATAATAGAAAGAGAGTGGGTGATAGGACAGAACCCTGGGGAACACCACTATTGATAGATTTTGGAGAAGAACAATGTCCGTCTACAGTATTTGCAATAGAACGGTTTGAAAGGAAACTTAAGATGAAGGTACAGAGAGAAGGATAGAAATCGAATGAAGATAGTTTGGAAATTAAAGATTTGTGCCAGACTCTATCAGATGTGTATTTATGTATCTGTATTTATGTTTATGCCTGTTATTTATATGCAATTTTTTTCTTATGAAGGCTCAGGTAGTTGACCCTGCACATTCTGGAGGGTCTTGATCAGTGGCGTAGCTAGGTATTTATCATTGGGGGGCACCTGGGGGGGCACAGCTGATTATGGGGGGGCACTAGATGAGCCGAACAAGCCCATACAGCTGGGGAGTTTGGTGGGGACTGTTTGTTTGTTTGTTTAGAGGATAATGCCTCAGAGCCATAGTGATCTACCGCTGCAGCATTAGTGTTGGCCGAAGCCACCACCCCGGGAGGGTGGTCACAAACCCCCGGCTAACACCCGGTACCCATTCACTGCTGGGTGGACAGGGGCTCGGGTTGTAAGAAAGAACACCCATCTATCTTACGCTCCGCCCGGGGATCGAACCCGGGACTTCTCGGTTGTGAGCCGAGCGTGCTAACCACTACACTACGGAGTACCCGACCCGACTGGGGACTTACTTTCACTTACAGTGCCAAGACCCCCCCCTTGCATATTTTGCATTCTGACCAATATCAAGAGTGTATCTGATGTCGTATGGACTATGGAAGGTTATTATATTTTATTCTAGGAGTGTGTGTTGAGTACTGTAGGGTATCATCCAGTTGCTGATGGAGAACGAAATAAAGCAGTCATGACCAAAAATTAAATACATATATTACCACTTATACAAAATGGAAATAACATAATTGATACTGAAAAAAAAGAAAAATGTAGAAGTTTTAAAGCAGCAGGAAAAGAATTTTTTTTTCCATTGAGAAAGTGAGAATACCTCACTTAAGCAAAATTCTTCTGTTCTTGTGGTTCTCAGCAAACTTATCAACAAATACTTCTAAATCAAGGCTTTTAACTCGCCTGCTTTCAATTGACAACGCAGCAAGAATACCTAATCTCTCATTGCCCATTGTATTTCTCAGTGTAGTTTTGATTAATTTCAGAGCAGAGCAATTTCTCTCTGCTGAAGCTGATGACACAGGTAATACTACAGAAATTTTGGCCAGTCTGTAGAACTCAGGAAATGCCTCTTCATGTGGACCAAGAATTCTCACTAAATCTAACAGTGATTTGGGCTTTTCATTGTCACTTACATCCTTATAGCGTCATTCTAACATGCGTTTTGCAGAGTGCAGGTCATGGTTAAGATCTTCCTCATTAGCACGAAATGCATGAATAAGTCCAGACATTTTCTCAAAAGATAAGAACTCAGTACTTTCTGGATTCAGTACCTGTAATGCTTTCATAAGTTCACATGCTTCATTACTGAAACGCCTTGTCATTTATGTTAACATATGATCTAGAATAGGATAGAAGAAGTTAATTCGTGTTGAATCCTTAACACTGAAATCAGAGTGTGTGCTCCCTGACTGTTTTCCAATAGAGTCAGTAACAACAAAATCCTGCAATTGTGTAGACAGTTTCCGTTTCCTTGGTGATCTACACATTCTACACTCTGAAGTATCAAAACCATGAGCTACTGAGTTTCTCTCAACTTCATCCCACAATTAAAGCATCAAAAGAGGCTGGGTCTGACCGCATCTCTTCAAGGTGGGCTCTTACAGTTTCAATTGATTATACAGCTTTTACCATGTCAAGATTGGCTGATTGTAGCAAATTTGATAACTGATTTATCCTACCAAGAATATGTGTCATAATGGCTAGCTTCATAGCAAACCCAGCATCTATTTGACCTAAAAGTCCTCTTGCATCAATAGCTCTATCAACATTGCAGTCATTTGCTAAACCTTCTAGAACACGCACAACGGCATTCAGTCTCTCTTTCATTACTTTGCAAGTATCATACCTGCAAGCCCATCTGGTATCTGAAAGTCGTTTTAGCTCTCTAGTTTGCTCATTGGGATACAATATTTATTGTATTTGAGGTCGAGGGCAAGTCATCAGTAGAAATTATTCATAATAGCTACTCCATGCATGCTCCCTCAGTCCTACCTATAGCTACTACTAGTGGAACACGGTTCCCACGCCACAAGGCAGCCGTGGCCAGTGAGTGGGCACCTGGGGGAGCACCGGCTTCTCGTCGGGGGGCACGTGCCCACCCATGCCCCCCCCCCGTAGCTACGCCACTGGTCGTGATGTCTTCGCCATTTAATGACGCAGGCTGGATTTTTATAGTGACACCTGTGATCTTAGGTAAATATCCCGTTTTCTGTGATGTTCGGATCCTCAGTCAGGCTCATGCTGCCACCTGGCGTTTCCTCCGCCGCATTTGTAGTCGCAGTCGAAATAACAGGTATGCTATATGCGGGTTTCTTCGGCAACTCGACGATGGATTTGACAGTTGCTCCTTGGCGGGACTTGAATTCGGGACCTTCTGCTCACCTACCAGGCTCTTGCCATCCGAGCCTTGGGTCACCACTGCCTACACTGTAAAAAATGCAGGGTATAGAAAGGGTATAACTGGGGAATAAGGTATAATTTCGAGCTAAAATACCCGTAGCTTCACCAATACCCCTCTCAGTCAAGAGGAGGGGTATTTTAATGCATTTTTATACCCTTCATTAGACTCAGTCAAGAGAAGGGGTATTTTAATGCACATTTATACCCTTCATTAAGCCGGCCACACACACACCGGCGCGGCCTGTCCGGCCGACAAAAAGTGGCGGGGCATCGTTCGCCGGATGAGATCCACACACACACCGGCCGCCTCATGAAAATATACAGTACACGTCGGACCGCCGTGGTGACAACATGAATCTGCTGTCCGAAAATGACTTGCTGGTGATGGCTGCATGTGCAGCCATATATAATACCTATATTATCATAAATACAATTATAACTGGTACAATTAGTCATTATCTAGCCGAGCGAGGGGCGGGCCGCGCCGGATGGCACCCACACACACGCAGGCGGCAGGCCGCGCCGGACGGAATTTTCAAGCGCCGACTGATTTTCATCCGGCCGCTGCGACAGGCCCCGCCGGATGAAAAACACCCCCACACACACACCGGCCGTCTCTAGCCACGCCCATTTTCGTCGGCCGGACAGGCCGCGCCGGTGTGTGTGTGGCCGGCTTAAGACTCTGTCACAAATGTGCATGATAAGCTTATAAAATGTAAGCCTTGACAGGCATTGTAACTCTTTATCAAATTACCACATTGTTACACTGAACATATAATGCGACAAAAAAGGTAATAAAAATTAATCAATTTCGAGATATTAATATTTTCTGAAAATATCACGAGTTATCTTGGGTAGCGGTACTTGGCAACTAAAAAGCTGCCAAAAGTCGCTTGAACATATCATCGCCGTTTCGCACTGCCATATATATATATATAATATTATATATATATATATTAATATATATATATATATATATATATATATATCCCTACAAGTACAATTATACAAATATACTTTGTTGGTGCTGAGTCACTGGTGCCGCGCTAATTTTTGCCGTCAAACGACATTCGCGGGTGAGCCTCTTAGCAAGTGAGCGAGGACAACACGGGTGCAGCCGAGTGTAGCTGTGGATAATCTCCTGTCCTCCTTTGTGCCTCCTTTGGATTTCATCAACAAGCAGCTGACCAAGGTAAGCACAATAATGTGGCCGTTGTTATAAACTTAAGTCTATGTATCAGAGCCGGCCTAAACCATTATAGAGCCCTAAGCAGAATTTGATTTGGATCCCCAAACCCGACTGTATTGACTACGATTGCTTAATCATTCGAAAACTTCAAATCTTACATCTTTTTATCAATGTTATTTACTTGTATTTGTGTTGTGCAGTTCACATGAAAAAAATATTGATGTAATAAAATCATGTGTTCAACTGGCTTCCCTCTGGTGGAATTGAAATAAAATTCCATTGAGAAATTATCGCATGAAGCGTGTTTTGCACTGGAAGAAGTGCCTTTTAGCCCACCCAGAACACCGTTACGCTGGGACAATGAAATAGGCTGCGGAACAGGTAATACATTATTATCTAGAAAACCGTGCGTTATTTCACATAATGTTATAAATTAATAAAGTTCATGATTTCAACAGGCTTTCCTGTGGTGTAATAAAAATAAAAATTATTGAGAAATGATTGCATGAAGCGTATTTTTCACTTGGAGAAGTGCCTTTTAGCCCACCCAGAAAACCGGTAATACATTATTTTCTCGAGAACCGTGTGTTATTTCACCAAACATTATAGATTAATAAAAATCCAGATTTCAACAGGCTTCCCTGTGCTGTAATCGAAATAAAAATCTATTGAGAAATGAGTGCATTATGCGTGTTTTGAGTTCATAATTCCATGCTGCTTAAATCTTATAAATATAATAACTCGAAAACCGGGTTATCTTTCACAACACGTTATAGATGAATTGAAATGAAGATTTTAACAGGCTTGCCTGATGAAGATTTTAACAGGCTTGTCTGTGGTGTAGGCAGATTAAAAATCCGTCGAGAAATGACCTGTTGAATGTGAGTGTGTGTGAAATGTCTCTGAATGTATTATATTGTGTCTGAATTTATTACATCAAGTGTCACCACCTTCAACACCACCTTCAACACCACCATCAACACCACCATCAACACCACCACCAGCACCACCATCAACACCACCATCAACACCACCATCCCCCACCACCCAACACCACCTCAGACCACCATCAACACCACCATCAACACCACCATCACCACCATCAACACCACCTTCAACACCACCATCAACACCACCTTCAACACCACCACCATCAACACCACCATCAACACCACCATCAACACCACCTTCAACACCACCACCATCAACACCACCATCAACACCAACACATATGCCTTATTTATATTTTCAGAGAAGAAAGTATAATAAACTTTTGAAACCTGAAGTCCTCTTTTATAGCTATAAGCTATAACCATACCTAAGGGTATAATGGATTAGAGTACGAAGGTATATATATCATCTAGAATACCCTTTAGCAGGGTATTCCTAGGTATAGAAAGGGTATACAAGGGGTATTCCTAGTGTCTAAAATAGTATACCCTATAGGGGTATATTAGAACTATGATATACCCTTTACATTATACCCTTTCAAGGGTATAACATATACTTATAATAAACCTATGTAAGGGTATTATAAGTATATGTTATACCCTTGCAAGGGTATAATGTAAAGGGTATATCATAGTTCTAATATACCCCTATAGGGTATTCTATTTTAACCAGTAGGAATACCCCTTGTATACCCTTTCTATACCTTTAATTTTTTACAGTGTATAAGCGCTGTAGGCACAAATGTAAAAAAAAAAGAAGTTACATCTTACAAATTTTCTTACATTTTACAGTTTACTCGGTCGTTAACTCGTTACATTTTGCAATAGATTAGATAGACAGTACAACGCTGTATGGCGCGCCGGGAATCGAAACAGCCATGATTTTTCTCCGTGTATGATAATAAATTCCGACCTTCCCCACGCCGCGATGCACTTTTTAATCCTGGTCTCGACTGATCTCGAGCCAAACTCCGAGACCAGAAGCTTAAAACCACCCAAATCAAAAAATAAACCCACCTCAATCAACCATTAACACCCCATACACCCCAAAATCCACCCCAAACACACCAACCCACCATATAACACCACCTTCAACCCCCTAACCTCATTTTCCCACTTTCTTACCTGGTCAAAAAAAAAAAAAAAAAAAAAAAAAAAAAAAAAAAAAAAAAAAAAAAAAAAAAAAAAAAAAAAAAAAAAAAAAAAAAAAAAAAAAAAAAAAAAAAAAAAAAAAAAAAAAAAAAAAACCCAAGCCCAAAGACCTCAAACACATCCAGACCACAACAGAAAGAAATTTGGCCCCATGAAACCCATAAATTTAAACAATCCGGGGTAAACCTAGTTTAACCTAGTTTATGACCTAGGTATTACCAGTTGTATGACCTAGTTATTGACCTAGTTGTATTACCTAGTTGTATGCCCTAGTTGTATTACCAGTTGTATTACCTAGTTTTTACCTAGTTGTTTTACCTTTTGTATTACCTAGTGTATTAACCTAGTTGTATTAACCTAGTGTTTACCTAGTTGTTTTACCTATGTATTAACCTATTTTTTACTAGTGTTTTTACAGTTGTATGACTAGTTGTATTACCTGTTATTACTAGTTATTGACCTAGTTGTATTGACTATTTGTATTGACTAGTTGTTTTGACCCCTAGTGTATTGACCTAGTTGTATTGACCAAAGTTGTATCTAGATACCTAGTTGTATTGACATTTGGGTATTGACCTAGGTATTGACTAGTTGTATGCCCTAGTGTATTGACCTATTTGTATTGACCTATTTGTTTTGGAATAGTTGTATTGCCCCTAGTTTATTGACCTAGTTGTATTGACCTATTGTAATGAACCTATTTGTAGTATTATGACCTAGTTGTATTGACCTAGTGTATTTACTAGTGTTTTACTAGTTGTATATTTTCCCTAGTTGTATTACCTAGTTGATAAACCTAGTTGTATTACCTAGTTTATTTACCTAGTTGTTTTTAACAGTTGTATGACCTAGTTGTATTGACCTAGTTGTATTGACTAGTTGTATTTCCCTAGTTTTTGACCTAGTTGTATTACAGTTTAAACCTAGTGTATTTACCTAGTTGTATGACCTAGTTGTATGACCTAGTTGTATTACCTAGTTGTATTGACCTGTTGTATTGACCTGTTGTATGACCTAGTTGTATTGACCTAGTTGTATTGACCTAGTTGTATTGACCTAGTGTTTGACCTAGTTTTTTGACCTAGTGTATTGACCTAGTTGTATTGACTAGTTGTATTGATAGTTGTATTGACCTAGTTGTATTGACCTAGTTGTATGACCTAGTTGTATTGACCTAGTTTGTATTGACCTAGTTGTATTGACCTATTTGTATTGACCTAGTTGTATTGACTAGTTGTATTGACCTAGTTGTATTGGGACCTAGTTGTATTGACCTAGTTGATTGACCTAGTTGTATTGACCTAGTTGTATTGACCTATTTGTATTGACCTAGTTGTATTGACCTATTTGGGTATTGAACCTAGTTGTATTGCCTAGTTGTATTGACCTAGTTGTATTAAACTAGTTGTATGACCTAGTTGTATTGACCTAGTTGTATTGACCTAGTTGTATTGACCTAGTTGTATTGACCTAGTTTGTATGACCTATTTTTGTATTGTAACCCTAGTTGTATTGCCCTAGTTGTATTGACCTAGTTTATTGACCTAGTTGTATTGACCTAGTTGTTTTGGGACCTAGTTGTTTTATTGACCTAGTTGTATTGACTAGTTGTATTGACCTAGTTGGTATTGACCTAGTTGTATTGACCTAGTTGTATTGACCTAGTTGTATTTACCTAGTGTATTTACCTAGTTGTATTACCTAGTTGTATTGACCTAGTTGTTTTGACCTAGTTGTTATTACCTAGTGTTTTTACTATTTGTTTTTACCTAGTTGTATTGACCTAGTTGTTTTGGGACCTAGTTGTATTGACCTAGTGGTATTGACCTAGTTGTATTGACCTAGTTGTTTTTACCTAGTTGTATTTACCTAGTTTGTATTGACCTATTTGTATTGACCTAGTTGTATTGACCTAGTTGTATTGACCTAGTTTTTATGACCTAGTTGTATTGACCTAGTTGTATTGACTAGTTGTATTGCCCATAGTTGTATTGACCTATTTGTATTGGACCTAGTTGTATTGACCTAGTTGTATTGACCTAGTTGGTATTGACCTAGTTGTTTTGACCTAGTTGTATTGACCTAGTTGTATTGACCTAGTTGTATTACCTAGTTGTATTGACCTAGTTGTATTGACCTAGTTGTATTGACCTATTGTATTGACCTAGTTGTTTTTAACTATTTGTATTGACCTAGTTGTATTACCTAGTTGTTTTTACCTAGTTGTATTACCTAGTTGTATGACCTAGTTGTATTGACCTAGTTGTATTGACCTAGTTGTTTTGACCTATTTGTATTGACCTAGTTGTATTGACTAGTTGTATTGACCTAGTTGTATTGACCTAGTTGTATTGACCTAGTTGTATTGACCTAGTTGTATTGACCTAGTTGTATTTACCTAGTTGTATTGACCTAGTTGTATTGACCTAGTTGTATTGACCTAGTTGTATTGACCTAGTTGTATTGACCTAGTTGTATTTACCTAGTTGTATTTACCTAGTTGTATTTACCTAGTTGTATTGACCTAGTTGTATTTACCTAGTTGTAACATACAGGAAAATAGCTATGCTCGTACTGCCCCGTCTCCAAATCTAGTATTATCCAGTTTGCCTTTGAAGCCTGAATATTCTTGCATGATCATTTTTGCATCAAGGTTGTTCCAGGCTTCTATGCTTCTATACGGGAAGCTGTATTTTTTTATACCCTTGGCATGTTGTCCTTTTTAATTCTTTCATGACCTCTTGTACTTTTGTCGTCCCACACAAACAGATCATTTCTATCAATTTTTTCCAGACCCATTGATGCTCTATACACTGCTATAAAATCTCCCCTTTCTCTGTGTGTGTGTGTGTGTGTCTGTGTCTGTGTGTGTGTGTGTGTGTGTGTGCGTGTGTGTCTGTGTGTGTGTGCGTGTGTGTCTGTGCTTTTGTGCGTGTGTGTGCGTGTGTGTCTGTATGGTGTGTGTGTGTGTGTGTGGTGGTGATGTGTGTGTGTCTGTGCGTGTGTGTATGTGTCTTCTGTGCGTGTGTGTATGTGTGTGCGTGGTATGTGTGTGTGTGGGGTGGTGTGTGTGTGTGTGTGTGTGTGGTGTGTGTGTGTGTGTTCGTGTTTATTTGTCTGCGTTTGTTTATGTGTTTGTGTGTGTCAGATAAAAAAAATATATAAATATAATATTATATATCTATATAGAGAGGAGAGAGGAGAGGGGAAGGAGAGAGAGAGAGAGGGGAGAAGAGAGGAGAGAGAGAGAGAGAGAGAGAGAGAGAGAGAGAAGAGAGAAAAGAGAGGGAGAGAGAGAGAGAGAGAAGAGAGAGAGAGAGAGAGAGAGAGAGAGAGAGGAGAGAGAGCGTATATTTGTTAGATTCTTTCTATTTTTCTGGTAGTATGTTCCTTCTCCTTTAGTATGGCCACACTTTTTTCTTTGTTTACCCACATAAAAATATTTAATACCCGTCTTTTGAGATGCAAATGAGGTTTCGCTTGCCTCTGAACTCCGTAAGGAAAAAATGCAAATATTTTAAAAAGAAATATTGTACCCAGAATCAGTATGGTAGTGGATGCTGGAAGAAGAACAGACAGTCAGACACAAATGGAAAGGCAAACGGAAATACGCATTATACAGTCAGGTCTAAAACGAATATATAAAATTGTAAAAAAGGAAAAAAATAAAGAACAATGTATGTAGACAGTGTAGACAAACGGAAAAAGAGAGAGAGAGGAGAGAGAGAGAGAGAGAGAGAGAGAGAGAGAGAGGAGAGAGAGAGAGAGAGAGAGGGGAGAGGAGAGAGAGAGAGAGAGGGGGAGAGAGAGGAGAGAGAGAGAGAGAGAGAGAGCGAGAGAGAGAGAGAGGAGGAAAAAATCGTACTAGTCAAGAAGTTACGCATAACGATACTGTATATATAGCTATTTTTTTAAACAAGGCAAAAATCCATCTACCCAAGGTCTCATGCTTAAAATGATGCTATGTTACTAATAATATCGTTAAATATGATAAATCAGCTGAATTTGGAAGAAACGCGATCCTTCTCGGCATCAAATATCAGTCAGTAAGAGCAAGGGGGAGGATTTTTGCCTGTTAAAAAAAATAGACTATAGGTGATATTATTCATCGTCTTATGTTTCGAGGAGCTTGGCGCACGCGTTCGTCGTGTCTAGTGACGTGGCTATTGCTGGGAAAACTTGACCTGGCGGTGCGAGGAGAGTGTGGATTACTTAAGATCTGGTTTTGGGGGAGAAGACATAAGGGTCTAGACAAAGGGCTTGGTGGTGTCTCCACGCCCCTTCTTAACTTCATTGATTTCCTTAGTGACGAAGGGTACTGGCTGTTAACCGACCGCCGAGGTATTCCGGCAAACAGAGGAGCTATGTTGTGAGTATTTGTTATTTTGGGTGCCTATTCTTTTTTGGTGTTTGTTGGGCTTATTTTGTTTGGGGTCTAAGTAGTGCTTTTGGTAATATGGGAGTTCAGGAGGCACGGGACGTTTTAAATTTTCTGGTTAGAATTAATTCGTGGATCTATTTTCTAGTGATTCTACTTGTTAAGTTATTGATTCGGTATCCGAAATCTTGTTAGTCCATACCTTATGCTGCAGACGATACCATTTGGAGAATAAATTTTAATGTGCTTTCGGGATACTGGTGTTTGCATAATATCATTCGGGACGATACAAACACTACTCATTCATTGATGCGGTATATATATATATATATATATTTATATATTAATATATTATATATATATAATACTTATATATATAATTATATATATTAATATATTATATATATATATTATATCTATAAATAT
>JACEEZ010024064.1:0-20091 GCA_016584305.1 Chionoecetes opilio
ATTTCATTGAAACACTACATTTATGGGTTTATACAATATGATAATAAATACTGTTTAAAATAAACGCTACAGTTTAGAAGAAACTATGAAAAACTCGGCAATATACCGTTATATCACAATAAAAAACCTCTTACGCTTCTATTTAATAGCTTAATGTAATGTAAGCTACTTATAGGTGCAAATTATTCAAAAAAGAGGATTTTTACTTCAATTTGTAGGAAACAGCTATATATCACCGATAAATAGCTAATATCATTGAAAACACTACATTTTAGGGTTTATAGCAATTTTAAATAAGTAAAACTACTTTTATATATACAATAAAGCTACAGTTTACAAGAAACTATAAAAAACGCTTGCAATATACCGTTATATCAAAATAAAAACCCTCTTACTTTTCCCTATTTATTAGCTTAATGTAATGAAAGCTACTTTAGGTCCAAATATTCTAAAAAATGGATTGTATACTTCAATTTGTAGGAAAAGCTAAATACACCGATAAATAAAAATTCATTGAAAACACTACATTTTAGGGGTTTATAGCAATATGATAAGAAAAAACTACTTGTATATATACAATAACGCTACATTTTACAAGAAACTATGAAAACCTTGCAATATACAGTTATATCACAATAAAAACCCTCTTACTCTTCTATTTATTAGCTTAATGTAATGTAAGCTACTTATAGGTCCAAATTATTATAAAAAAAGGTTTGTATACTTCAATTTGTAGGAAAACAGCTATATATCACCGATAACTAGCAAAAATCATTGAAAAGAACACATTTTGGGGGTATAAAGCATTATCATAAGGTAAATTCCTTCTATTAATGATATAAACTACAATTAAGAAGAAACTATGAAAAACACGTATAATATACAACTGTTCACAATATAGAGTCTCAAACCTATTATCAGCTTTACAGTTTTTAAAATAGCAATTTTAACGAAAAAAAATATAATTCCACATTTCGAATTTCTCAAATCAAAAAAAGGGCTGAATAATGTCAATTTTCGACATTTTTTAGCCCTTCAAAAATACTTTTAAAACATTTGAAAAAACGTTGTTTTTAAAGAAAAAAATTGATACATAAATTACTTGAAAAATACATATTTTAAGCTCATAATATTGTAAAATATAATTGTGTAAAAGTGCTGAATAATGTCATATATCGACATTTTTTAGTTTTTTAAAAAATACATTAAAACACTTGAAAAAATTTTTGTTTTTAAGATTAAAATTGATACCTAAATTTCATGAAAAATACATATTTTTAGCTCATAACATTGTAAAATATAGTTGTGTAAAAGTGCTGAAAATGTAAAATTTCGACATTATTTAGCATTTCAAAAATACATTAAAATTCTAGAAAAACATTGTTTTTAAGTTTAAAATTGATATCTAAATTTCATGAAAAAAAACATATTTTCAGCTATTAATTTGTAATTATATTTTAGAGCAAATATAAAAGCTATATAGCTACAGTTTATAAAGAATATACTTCAATATGTAGAAAAAAACCACTTTTCATTGATAACTAGCTAAAATCATTGAAAAACACTACATTTTAGGGGTTTATAGAAATTTGATAAGTAAAACTATTTGGGTATATATGCAATTTAACACTACAGTTTACAAGAAACTATGAAAACGCTTCAAGCAATATCCGTTGTATCACAAT
Source organism: Chionoecetes opilio (assembly GCA_016584305.1). Classification (NCBI taxonomy): domain Eukaryota; kingdom Metazoa; phylum Arthropoda; class Malacostraca; order Decapoda; family Majidae; genus Chionoecetes; species Chionoecetes opilio. Next base: position 1,686 of record JACEEZ010024064.1, read on the forward strand.
AAATAACCTCTTACTCTTTATTTAATGTTTAAATGTAATGTAAGCTACTTATAGGTTGCAAATTATTCTAAAAAGAGGATTTTATACTTCAATTTGTAGGAAAACAGCTATATATCACCAAATTAAATAGCTAATATCATTGAAAACATACATTTTATGGGTTTTAGCATATGATAAGTTAAAACTACTTGTATATATACAATAACGCTACAGTTTACAAGAAACTATGAAAAACGCTTGCAATATACCGTTATATCACAATAAATAACCTCTTACTCTTCTATTTATTAGCTTAATGTAATGTAAGCTACTAATAGGTGCAAATTGTTCTAAAAAGAGGATTTTATACTTCATTTGTAGGAAAATAGTTTATATATCACCGTAAATAGCTAATTCATTGAAAACTCTACATTTTATGGGTTTATAGCAATATGATAAGTAAAACTACTTGTATATATACAATAACGCTACCGTTTACAAGAAAACTATGAAAAACGCTTGCAATATACCGTTATATCAAAATAAATACCCTCCTACTCTTCTGTTTATTAGTTTAATGTAATGTAAGCTACTTATAGGCCAAAAATTATTCTAAAAAAAGGATTGTATACTTAAAAATTTTGTAGGAAAACGCTATATATTACCAATAACTAGCTAAAATCATTGAAAAGAACACATTTTGTTTATATAAAGCATTATCATAAGGAAAATTTCCTTCTATTAATGATATAACACTACAATTAAGAAGGAAACTATGAAAAACACGTATAATATACAATTGTATCACAATATAGGGGTCTAAAACTCCTATTATAAGTTTAACAGTAGTTTAAGAAAAGCTTTTCTAACGAAAACAACTATAATTCCAATTTTAAATTTCTCTATAAAAAAAAAGGGCTGAATAATGTCAATTTTCGACATTTTTAGCCTTTCAAAATACATTAAAATACTTGAAAAAACATTGCTTTTAAGATAAAAATTCATATCTAAATTTCATGAAAAATACATATTTTTAGCTATTAATTTTGTAAAATATAGTTGTAGCAAATATAAAAGGCTTTTTAGCTACAGATATAAAGAAATATACTTAAATTTTGGTAGAAAAAAACCACTCTTCACTGATAACTAGCTAGAATCATTGAAACACTACTTTTTATGGGTTTATAGCAATATGATAAGTAAAACTACTTGTATATATACAATAACGCTACAGTTTACAAAAAACTATGAAAAACGCTTGCAATATACGTTATATCACAAAAAATAACCTCTTACTCTTCTATTTAATAGCTTAATGTAATGTAAGCTACTTATAGTGCAAATTATTCGAAAAAGAGGATTTTATACTTCAATTTGTAGGAAACAGCTAATATCACTGATAACTAGCTAAATCATTGAAAACACTACATTTTATGGGTTTATAGCAATATAAAGTAAAAACTACTTGTTTTATATACAATAACGCTACAGTTTAGAAGAACTATAAAAAACGCTTGCAATATACCGTTATATCACAAAAAATAACCTCTTACTCCTCTTTTTAATAGTTTAATGTAATGTAAGCTACTAATAGGTGCAAATTGTTCTAAAAAGAGGATTTATACTTCAATTTGTGGGAAAATAGCTATAAAATTCACCGATAAATAGCTAATATCATTGAAAACACTACATTTTATGGGTTTATAGCAATATTAAGTAAAACTACTTGTATATATACAATAACGCTACAGTTTACAAGAAACTATGAAAAACGCTTGCAATATACCGTTATATCACAATAAATAACTAATACTCTTCTATTTATTAGCTTAATGTAATGTAAGCTATTTATAGGTACAAATTATTCTAAAAAAAAGGATTGTATACATCAATTTGTAGGAAAACTGGCATATATCACCGAAAAACTAGCTAAAAATCATTGAAAAGAACACATTTTGAGGGTATAAAGCATTATCATAAGGTAAATTCATTCTTTTAAATGATATAACACTACAATTAACAAGAATCTATCAAAAACACTGTAATACAATTGTATCGCAATATAAAGTCTCAAACTCCTATTATAAGCTTACAGTAGTATAAAATAGCAATTTCTAACGAAAACAACTATAATACCACATTTTTAAATTTTCTCTATCAAAAAAAGGACTGAATAATTCAATTTTCGCCCTTTTTTTTAGCCCTTCAAAAATACATTAAAACACTTGAAAAAAACGTTGTTTCTAAAAATTAAAATTGTACAAAATTTTCATTAAAAAATACATATTTTAAGCTCATAATATTGTAAAATATAGTTGTGTAAAAGTGCTGAATAATGTCAAATTTCGAATTTTTTAGGCCTTCAAAAATACATTAAAATACTTGAAAAACGTTTTTTTTTAAGTTTAAAATGATACCTTAATTTCATGAAAAATAATATTTTAGCTCATAACATTGTAAACTATACTTGTGTAAAAAAGCAATATAATGTCTAATATCGACATTTTTTGGGCCTTTCAAAAATACATTAAAATACTTGAAAAAACATTGTTTTTAAGTTAAAATTGATATCTAAATTTCATGAAAATACATATTTTTAGCTATTAATTTTGTAAAATATAGTTGTAGCAAATAAAAAAAGCTATTTAGCTACAGATATAAAAAAATTTTTTTACTTCAATTTGAAAGAAAAAATACTCTTCACTGAAAAAACTACAAAAAATCTTTAAAAAAACACTACATTTTAGGGGTTTTATAGCAATATGATAAAAAACTCCCTTGTATATATCCCATAACGCTACATTTACAAGAAACTATAAAAAACCGCTTGCAATATCCTTTTATATCACAATAAAAAACCTCTTACTCTTCTTTTTAAATAGTTAATTAAGGGTAAGCTAATATGGTGCAAATTTTTCCCAAAAAAAGGGGGATTTTTTCTTAAAATTTGTGTTAAAACAGCTTATACACTGATAACTAGCTAAAATATTGAAAACCCTCCCTTTTAGGGGTTTTTAAAAGAAATTAATAAGTAAAACACTTGAATATATACAATAACGCTACATTTTTAAAGAAACTATAAAAAAACGTTTGGGAAATTTAAATCCCGTTATATCAAAATAAAAAAACCTCTTACTCTTTTATTTAATAGTTTAATGTAATGTGAGAAACTTATGGTGCAAATTATTCTAAAAAGAGGATTTTATGCTTAAATTGTGGAAAACAGCTATTACACCGATAAATAGCTAATATCATTGAAAAAACTACTTTTTAAGGGGTTTTATAGCAATATGAAAGTAAAAATTACTTGTATATATACAAAAACCCTACAGTTTACAAAAAACTATAAAAAACGCTTGAAAAATTACCTTTATATCAAAAATAAATAACCTCTTACTCTTCTATTTTTTTGTTTGATGTAACACTTTAGGGGCAAAATTTTTCTAAAAAAAAGGATTGTATACTTAAATTTTTTTTTGAAAAAAAACAGCTATAATCCCCGATAATAGTAATTCTTTGGAAAACCCCTACTTTTTGGGGGTTTTTATAGCAATAAAAATAAAAAAACTCCCTTGTATATTTACAAAAACCCCTACAGTTTAGAAGAAAAACTATAAAAAACGTTTGGGAAATTTAAAACCGTTATATCACAATAAAACCTGTTACTCTTTTTTTTAATACCCTTAATGTAATGAAAAGCTATTTTATAGGTGCAAATTATCTAAATAGAGTATTTTACTTCAATTTGGGGGGAAAAACAGCTATAATCACCGATAAATACTTTGAAAACACAAACTTTTTTAGGGGGTTTATGGGAAATATGATAATTTAAAAATACTTGTATATATAAAAAACCCGCACATTTTAAAAAAAATATAAAAAGCTTGCAATATACCGTTATATCACAATAAATACCCTCTTACTCCTTGTTTATTAGTTTAAATGTAATGTGGGTTTCTTATAGGTCCAAATTATTCTAAAAAAAAGGTTGTATACTTCAATTTGAGGAAAACAGCTATATTCCCCAAAAATACTAAAATCATTGAAAAAACAAATTTTGGGATAAAAAGATTATCTTTAAGGAAAAATTCCCTTCCTATTAATGTATAAAAATAAAATTTAAAGAAAAACTTAAAAAAAACACGTATAATATAAAATTTGGGATCACAATTAGTGTTTTCAAACTCCTTTTAAAGTTTAAAAAAGTATTTTAAGATAGCAATTTCGAACGAAAAAAAAAAAAAACCCCTTAAAATTTTCCACTTTTTGGAATTTTCCCTCAAATAAAAAAAAAGGGGGCTGAAAAATTGTCAATTATCGACTTTTTTTACCCTTAAAAAATACATTAAAACACTTAAAAAAAGGGGTTTTTTTTAAGTTTAAAAAATTGATACATTATTTCATGAAAAATACACATTTTAACCCAAATTTTGAAAAGTATAGTTGTGTAAAATGCTGAAAAATGCCCAAAATTTTCGACTTTTTTTAGGCTTTAAAAAATACTTTAAAAATTTTTTGGAAAAACGTTTTTTTTAAAATTTTAAAAATTGATACCAAAATTTTCATAAAAAACTATTTTTTTAGCTCAAAACATTGTAAAATATAGTTGTGTAAAAGTGCGCTAATGAAAAAATATCGAAAATTATTTAACTTTTCAAAAATACTTTAAAAATTCTTAAAAAAACATTTTTTTAAGATTAAAATTGATATCTAAATTCAGGGAAAAAATACATATTTTTTGGCTATTAATTTTTTTAAAAATTAGTTTTAGCAAATAAAAAAAACTTAAAAGGACGATATAAAGAAATAATTTCCAAAATTTGTAAAAAAAAAACCCCACTCCACGGGAAAACTACTAAAACATTGAAAGAAACTAATTTTTGGGTTTATAAAAATAATAAGAAAAAATATTTGGGTATATATACAAAAAAGTTTACAGTTTACAAGAAACATAAAAACGCTTGCAATATACCTTTTTATCATAATAAATCCCTTTACTCTTTTTATTTATTAGCTTGAAAATAAGTATTTATAGGGAAAAATTTTCAAAAAAAAAGATTGTAAAATTCAATTTGTAGGAAAAAAAGCTATATATCACCGATAAATAGCTAATATCATTGAAAACACTATTTTTTATGGGTTTTTTAGAAATATAATAACAAAAAACTACTTGTATATACAAAAAAACGTACATTTTAGAAAAAACCCTATAAAAACGTTTTCCCAATATCCCTTTTATATCAAAAATAAAAAACCCTTTTACTCTTTTTTTAATAGTTAAGTAATGGGGGCTCCCTTATGGGTTTCAAATTATTCTAAAAAGAGGTTTTTATACTTAAATTTGTAGGAAAACAGCTATATATCACCGATAAAAAAGCAAATTTCCCTTGAAAACCTACTTTAGGGTTTTTATAGAAATTTTAAAAGAAAAATTTACTTGTTATATACAATAACGTACATTTTAACAAAAAAATTTATGAAAAACGCTTGAAATAAAACCGAATCACAATAAATAACCTTTTACTCTTCTTTTTTATTAGCTAAATGAAATGTAAGTATAATGGGTTTCCCAAATTGTTCTAAAAAAAAGGATTTTTTTTATTTCCCAATTTGTGGGAAACTAGCTATATATCACCGAAAAATAGCTAATATCTTGAAAACCCTACATTTTAGGGGTTTTATAGCAATATGATAAGAAAAACTACTTGTAAATAAATAACGCTCCCGGGTTTTACAAGAAACTATAAAAAAACTTTTGCAATTTTACCGTTAAAATCCAAAAAAATTACCCTCTTACTTTTTCTTTTTATTAGTTAAATTTAAATGAAAGGGTTTATAGGCCCCAAATTTTAAAAAAAAAAGGATTGTATACTTCAATTTGTAGGAAAAAGCTATAATACCAAAACAAAGCTAAAATCATTGAAAAGAAAAATTTTTTTGGTTTATAAAAAGTTTTTATCATAAGGAAAATTTCCCTTCTATTAATGATAAACACTAAAATTAAGAAGAAACAAATGAAAAACAAGTATAATATAAAATTGTTCAAAATATAGTGTCCCCCAAACCCCTATTATAAGTTTTACGTATTTTTAAGTTTAGCAATTTCTAAGGGAAAAAAAACATAATTCCCCCTTTTTGAATTTCTTTATCAAAAAAAAGGGCTGAATAATGTAATTTTCGACTTTTTTTTAGCCCTTAAAAAATACTTAAAACATTTAAAAAAAAACGATGTTTCAAAGTTTAAAATTGAACATTATTTCTGAAAAATCCACATTTTAAGCTCATAATATTGTAAAAAATATTTTGTGAAAAGGGCCCTAAAAATGTTTTAATTTTCGACTTTTTTAGGCTTTCAAAAATACATTAAAATTTGGAAAAAAACGTTGTTTTTAAAATTAAAATTGATCCCTAAATTTCTTTAAAAAAAACATTTTTTTACTCATAAATTGTAAAAATATATTTTGGGGAAAAGTGCTGAAAAAAGGGCTAATTTCGACATTTTTTACCCTTTTCCCCAAAAATACTTTAAAATATTTTAAAAAACATTGTTTTTTAAGAAAAAAAATTTCATATCAAATTTTTCCCAAAAAAAAATTTAAAATTTTTTTAGCTTTTAATTTTGAAAAATATATTTGTAGCAAATAAAAAAGGGCTTTTTAGTAAAAGATATAAAAAAAATATACTTCAATTTGTAAAAAAAAAAAACTCTTCACTGAAAACTAGCTAAAATCTTTAAAAGAAATCTTTTTAGGGGTTTATACAAATTGATAAGTAAAATATTTGTAATATAAATAACGTTACAGTTTACAAGAAACTATGAAAAACGTTTGGGGCAATATACCGTTATTCAAAATTTAAAAAAACCCCTTTTACTCTTCTTTTTAAATAGCTTAAAAAAGGGTAAGCTCCTTATGGGTAAAAATTTATTTTTAAAAAGGGTTTTTAAAATTTCATTTTTGTGGGAAAAAACAGCTATATATCACTGATAATAGCAAAATCATTGAAAACACTCCCTTTTAGGGTTTATAGCAAAAAAATAAGAAAAAACCTATTTGTATATTTTACACTAACCCTCCAGTTTAGAAAACTATGAAAAACGCTTGCAATATACCGTTATATAAACAATAAAAAACCTTTTAAACTTTTTTATTTAATAGCTTAAGTTTTTTGGTAAGCTACTTATAGGTGAAAAAATTTTTTCAAAAAAAGAGTATTTTTATTTAATTTGTAGGAAAAACCCTATATATCACCGAAAAATGGAAAATATAAATTAAAAAACACAAAATTTTAGGGTTTTTTATAGCAATAGATAAGAAAAACAAACTTGTATAATACAATAACGCACATTTTACAAAAACATGAAAAACGCTTGAAAATATACCGTTATATCACAAAAATACCCTCTTACTTTTCTTTTTATTAGTTTAAATGTAAGTAAGCATTTAAATTTATAGGCCCCAAAATTTTCTAAAAAAAGGTTTTGTATACTTCAATTTGTAGAAAACAGCTATTATCACCAAAAACTAGCTAAAACCCTTAAAAAAGAACACATTTTGGGATATAAAGCTTTATCATGGGGAAAATTCCTTCTTTTAAATGATAAAACCCCTAAAAATTTAAGGAAAGAAACTATAAAAAAACCGAAAATATAAAAATTGAAATCACAATAATGTAAAAACTCCTATTATAAAGTTTAATTATTTAAATAGAAAATTTTAAAACAAAAACAACTAAAATTCCACATTTTTAAATTTTCTCCATAAAAAAAAAAGGGGCTGAATAATGCCCAATTTTTTCGACTTTTTTTTAAGCCCCAAAAAAACTTTAAAAAAAACTTAAAAAAAAAGTGTTTCAAAGTTTAAAAATTGGGATAATTTTTTTTCAAAAAAAATACACATTTTAAGCAAATTTAAATTTAAATTATATTGAAAAGATAGTTGGGGTAAAAGGCTGAAAAATGTAAAAATTTCGACATTTTTAGGTTTTCAAAAATACTTTAAAATATTGGAAAAACGTTTTTTTTTAAGATTAAAATTGATCCCCAAAATTTCTTTAAAAAATTTCCATTTTTTTTAAGCCAAAAACTTTTTAAAATATGGTTGTGTATAAGTGGTGAAATAATGAAAAATTCGACATTTTTTAACATCTCAAAAATACTTTAAAAATTTTTAAAATAAACTTTGTTTCAAAAGATTAAATTTGATATCAAAAATTTCTTTGGAAAAAACATAATTTAGCTATTAATTTTTTTTAAAATATAGTTGTACAATTAAAAAAAGCTATAACAAGATAAAAAGAAATATTTAAATTTTGTGGGAAAAAAAAACCCAATCCACTGAAAACCCTAGCAAAAATCTTTGAAAACAAAACCTTTTTATGGGTTTTAAAGAAATTTATGAAAAGTAAAAACTATTTGTATATATAAAAAAACCCCACAGTTTACAAGAAACTATAAAAAACGCTTGCAACAATAAAACCGTTATATCACAATAAAAACCCTTACTTCCTTTTTTAATAGTTTAAATTTTAAGTAAGCTATTTAAGGTGAAAATTTTTTCTAAAAAGGGGTTTTTTATACTTCAATTTGTGGGAAAACCCAGCAAATATTCACTGATAACTAGCTAAAACCCTTAAAAAACACACTTTTTAGGGGTTTATAGAAAATAAAATTTAAGAAAAAATCTTATAATACAATAACGCTACATTTTAAAAAAAAAACTATAAAAAAACGCTTCCCAAATTACCTTTTATATCACAAAAAAAACCCTTTTTCCCTCCTTTTTTTTTAATAGCTTAAGGGAATGGAGCTACTTTTTGGGTAAAAAATTTATTCAAAAAAGAGGTTTTTAAATACTTCAATTTGTAAAAAAACAGTTTATATATCACCGATAAATGGGAAATCATTAAAAAACACACATTTTTGGTTTTTGGGAAATGGGATAAGAAAACTACTTGTAAATAAAATTAAAACGCTACAGTTTACAAGAAACTATGAAAAAGTTTCCCAATATACCTTTAAAATCACAATAAAACCTCTTACTCTTTATTTTTAGTTGGGATAAAAAGGTAACTATTTAATTAGGGGGAAAAATTATTCAAAAAAAAAAAGGTTTGTAAAACTTCAATTTGTGGGAAAAACCCGCTATATATCACCGAAAAAAATTAGCTAAATCATTGAAAAACCATATTTTTTAGGGTTTTTTTAAAGCAAAAAGATAAAAAATACTTGTATTATAAAATTTAACGCTACATTTTACAAAAACTAAAAAAACCCGTTTGCAAAAAAACCGTTATTTTTCGAAAATAAATAACCTCTTCCCCTTTTCTTTTTTAAAGTTTAAAAAATTAAGCTACTATAGGTGCAAATTATTTAAGAAAAGGATTTTATTTTTTAAATTTTGTAGGAAAAAAAGCTATATATCACTGAAAACTGGGCAAAATCTTGAAAACGCTAATTTTTAGGGGTTTATGGCATTTTTAATAATTTAAAACATTTTGTAATATACAAAACGAAAAAAAACAGTTTAGAAAAAAATATGAAAAACGCTTGCTTATACCGTTTTAAACAATAAATAACCTTTTAACTTTCTTTTTAATAGTTTAAAATGTAATGAAAGCTACTTATGGTGAAAATTATTCGGGAAAAAGATTTTTATACTTAAAATTTGTAGGAAAAACAGATATACCCACCGAAAAAATAGTAAATCTTTGAAAACCAACACTTTTTTAGGGTTTATAGAAATATGATAGTAAAACTATTTGTTAATAAATAACCCCACAGTTTACAAAAAACTAGGAAAAAAGCTTAAATTATACCTTTAATCCCCAATAAAAACCCTCTTACTCTTTATTTTTTTAGTTAATGAAATGAAAGGGCTATTTTTATAGGCCAAAAATTTTTCTAAAAAAAAAGGTTTGGGTATACTTAAATTTGTGGGAAAACAGTATATATCACCGAAAACTAGCAAAAAATCTTTGAAAAGAACCTTTTTGGGGTATAAACCCTTATAAAAGGAAAATTTCCTTTTCTTTTTAAATGATTAAAACTAAAATTTAAGAAAAAACATAAAAAAAACACGTATAATTTTAAAAACTTTTATACAATATAGAGCCCAAAAACTAATTATCATTTAAACATTTTTTAAAATACCCTTTTTTAACGAAAACAAATAAAATTCCACTTTTCGAATTTCTCTATAAAAAAAAGGGCTGAATAAATGTAAATTTTTCCGCTTTTTTTTAGCCCTTTAAAAAAATACATTAAAACACTTGAAAAAACTTTTTTTTTTAAGAAAAAATTTGATACTAAATTTTTTGAAAAAATAAAATTTTAAGCTTTTAAATTTTTGAAAAATATATTTTGGTGTAAAAGTGCGGGAATAATGTAAAAATTTCAAACATTTTTAGTTTTTCAAAAAAACTTTAAAAAAAACTTAAAAAAAACGTTTTTTTTTAGGATTAAAATTGATACCAAAATTTCATAAAAAATTTACATATTTTTAGCTCAAAAACAGGTAAAATATGTTGTGTAAAAGTGTTTAAATAATGAAAAATTTCGACTTTTATTTAGCATTTCAAAAAAAACTTTAAAAAATTCTAAAAAAAATTTTTTTTAAAAAAAAAATTTGATTTTAAAAAATTTCATAAAAAATTTACAATATTTTTAAGCTAAAATTTTTGTAAAATATATTTTAGAGCAAATAAAAAAAAGCATATAGCACAGATATAAAAAAAATATACTTCAATATGTAAAAAAAAAACCATCTTCTTTGATAACTAGCAAAAAATTCTTTTAAAACACCACATTTTATGGGTTTTTTAGAAAATTTTGATAATTAAATCTTGTATTATACAATAACGCTCCCGTTTACAAAAAAACTATAAAAACCCTTTTCAAGCAAATACCTTTAAATAAACAATAAAAAAACCCTTCCCTTTCTTTTTAATGCTTAATGAATGTAACTACTTTTAGGTGCAAATTATTCAAAAAAAGAGGTTTTTAAAATATTTTCCAATTTTGGGGGGAAAAAACAGCTATATATCACTGTAACTAGCTAAAATCATTAAAAAACCTACATTTTTTTGGGTTTATAAAAAATTTTAATAACTAAACAAATTGATATACACAATAACGCTACATTTTAGAAGAAACTATGAAAAACGCTTCCCAATATCCCCCGGTTATATCACAATAATAACCTCTTACTTTTTTTATTTAATAGTTTAAAATGTAATGTGAGCTACTTATGGGTAAAATTTATTCTAAAAAGGGTTTTTTATACTTAAATTTTGTAGGAAAAAAAAAGCATATATCACCGAAAAATAGCTAATATCTTTTGCAAACACTACTTTTAGGGGTTTTTAAAAGCAATATAAATAAGAAAAAAATACTTGTTATATAAAAAGAACGTTACATTTTTAAAGTATAAAAAACGTTTGCAATATACCGTTATTCAAATAAAAACCTCTTACTCTTCTATTTTTTAGTTTTAAAATGAAAATGTAAGTTTTTTAATAGTTGAAAATTTGTTCAAAAAAGGGGAAATTTTTACTTAAATTTTGTGGGAAAAAATAGTATATATCAGGGGGGGTAAATAGCTAATATCATGAAAACATTTACTTTTTAGGGGTTTAAAAGCAATTTTAAAAATAAAACTATTTGTTATATAAAATTTTAACGCTCCCGGGTTTACAAAAAAACTATGAAAAACGCTTCCCAAATATACCGTTATATCACAATAAATACCCTCTTATTTTTTGTTTATTAGTTAATGTAATGTAACCCCACTTATGGGGCCCAAAAATTTTTTAAAAAAAAGGATTGTTTTACTTAAATTTTTAGGAAAACACTTATATTACCAATAACTAGCTAAAATCTTTTAAAAGAACACATTTTGTTTATATAAAGCATTATCATAAGGAAATTTCCTTCTTTTAATGATATAACACACAATTAAGAAGAAACTATAAAAAACCCGGGAAATTTTAAAAATTGTATCACAAAAATGGGGTTTAAAACCCCTATTATAAGCTTCCCGTAGTTTAAGATAGCTTTTCCCTTCCCCCGGAAAACAACTAAAATTTCCCCCTTTGAATTTTCTATCAAAAAAAAAGGGCTGAATAATTCAATTTTGGGAATTTTTTTACCCCGGGAAAAAATACAAAAAAAACACTTAAAAAAAACGTTTTTTCAAATTTTTAAAATTGATACATTTTTAAATGAAAAATACCCCTTTTTAAGCTCATAATATTGTAAAATTATTTGGTGAAAAAGTCCTAAATAATATAAATTTCTACTTTTTTTAGGTTTTAAAAAAATACATTAAAATATTTGGGAAAAAACGTTTTTTTTTAAGATTAAAATTGATACCAAAAATTTCATAAAAAAAATACATTTTTTTTAGTCATAAAAATTGTAAAAAATAGTTTGTGTTAAAGTGCTGAATAAAGTCAAATTTCGACTTTTTTTACCCTTTTCAAAAATCATTAAAATTTAAAAAAAACTTTTTTAAAGAAAAAAAAATTCTATTTTAAATTTTCATGAAAAATACTTTTTTGTTTTAAATTTTTTGAAAAATTTATATTTTGTAGCAAATAAAAAAGGTTTTTAGCTACAATATAAAAAATATCATCAATTTTAAAAAAAAAAAAAACCCCTCACTGATAACAAAAGCAAAAAATTCTTTTAAAAACCCTACATTTTTTGGGTTTATGCAAGGGTGATAAGAAAAAAATTTGTAAAATTACAAAAAACGCTACAGTTTAAAAAGGAAACTATAAAAAACCGCTTGCAATATCCCGTTAAAATTCACAATAAAAAAACCCTTTTTACTCTTTTTTTTAAAATAGTTTAATATAATGTAACTACTTAAGGTGAAAATTATTCTAAAAAGAGGATTTTTATTCAGTTTGGGGAAAAAAGTTTATATATAAACTGAAAATTTAGCTAAAATAAATTAAAAAAACCTAATTTTGGGTTTTTAGCAAATGAAAGAAACTACTTGTTAAAAACAATAACGCTACATTTTTTAGAAAAAACATGAAAAACGCGGCAATATCCCTTTTAACACAAAAAAAAATCTTACGCTTCTATTTAATAGCTTAATTAAATGTAATTCCTTATGGGTTGCAAATTATTCAAAAAAAGGGATTTTTTTTTTCCCAATTTGGGGAAAAACCCGCTATATATCACCGATAAATAGCAAATTTATCTTTGGGAAAAACACTACATTTTATGGGTTTTATAGCAATATGAAAAAAAAACTATTTTTATAATACAATAACGCTACAGTTTACAAAAAAACTATAAAAAACCGCTTGAAATATACCGTTATACAAAAAAAAAAACCCCTTTACTCTTCTTTTTATTAGTTTAAATTTTTAAATTTGTAAGCTACTTATAGGTCCAAATTTTTTCAAAAAAAGGATTTTTAATACTTAAATTTTGGTAGGAAAATAGCTATATATCCCCGGGTTTAAAAAAAATTTATCTTTGAAAACAAAATTTTTTTAAGGGGTTTTATAGCAATTGTTTAAGAAAAAACTACTTGTTATAACAATAACGCTCCCGTTTACAAAAACTATAAAAAAACCCCTTGCAAATAATTTTATATCAAAATAAAAAACCCCTTCCCTTTTCTATTTATTAGCTTAATGAAAAATGTAAGCTACTTATGGGTTTCCAAAAATTTTAAAAAAAAAGGATGAAATCCTTCTTTGTAAAAAAACAGCTATATTCACCGATAATAGCTAAAATCTTTGGAAAAGAACACATTTTTTTGGGTAAAAAGGGCTTTATCATAAGGAAAATTCCCTTTTCTTTTAAGATATAACACTACTATTAAGAAGAAACTATGAAAACACGTATAATATAAAAAGGTTATAAACAATATAGAGTCCCAAACTCCTTTTTATCAGTTTAAACAGTTTTGTAAAAAATTAATTTTTAAAACAAAAAACAAATAAAATTTCCCACATTTCGAATTTCTTATAAAAAAAAGGGTTGAAAAAGGGTAAATTTTTCACATTTTTTAGCCCTTAAAAAATCTTTAAACCCCCATTTGAAAAAAACGTTTTTTTTAAGAAAAAAATTGATACATAAAATTTGAAAAAAATTTTTTAAAAGTCATAATATTGAAAAAATTAATTTTTTAAAAGTGCTGAAAATGTAAAAATATCGACTTTTTTGGGTTTTTTAAAAAATACTTAAAAAACCACTTAAAAAACGTTTTTTTAAAATTTTAAAATTGATCCCAAAATTTCTTTAAAAATACTTTATTTTTAGTTTAAAACTTTGAAAAATAAGTTGTGTAAAATTTGGCTGAATAAGAAAAATTTTCAAACATTTTTTAGCATTTAAAAAATACAAAAAAAATTCTAAAAAAAACATTTTTTTTTAAAAATTTAAAATTGATATCAAAATTTCATGAAAAATAAAAAATTTTCAGCTATTAATTTTGTAATATATAGTTGGGAGCAAAAAAAAAAAAGCTATATAGCTACAGAAAATAAAGAAATATATTTCAATATTAGAAAAAACCACTTTTCCCCATTGATAACTAGCAAAAAATCATTAAAAAACACTCCCATTTTATGGGTTTATAGAAATAGGGATAAGTAAAAAATTTGTATATAAAACAATAACGCTACGTTTACAAGAAAACTATAAAAAAACGTTGCAACAAAAACCTTTTAATCACAAAAAATAACCTTTACTCTTCATTTATAGCTTAATGAAAGTAAGCATTATGGTGAAAATTATTCAAAAAAAAGAGGATTTTATATTTTCAATTTGTGGGAAAAAACAGCTATAATCACGTTTTAACTAGCAAAAATCAGGGGAAAACACTACATTTATTTTTTTAATAGCAATATAAAAAAAAAACCCCCCCTTATAATACAATAATCTACAGTTTAGAAAAACAAATGAAAAAATGCTTGCAATAACCGTTATACAAATAAAAAACCTCTTATCTTCTATTTAATAGCTTAAGTAATTTTGAAAATTTTCAAAAAAAGGGGTTTTATACTTAAATTTTGGGTGGAAAATAGCATATACCCACTGAAAAAATACTAAAAAAATTTGAAAACACACATTTTATGGGTTTTACCCTTTAATAAGAAAAACCTATTGTAATATAAAAAATTAACGCTCCCAGTTTAGAAGAAACTATAAAAAACGCATGAAATTTAACCTTTATATCACAATAAAAAACCCTCACTCTTCTATTTAATAGCTTAATGTAATGTAAGTAAAATAGGTGAAAATTTGGGTTCTAAAAAGAGGATATTTACTTCAATTTGTAGGAAAATAGCTATATATCCCTCTAATAGCTAATTTTCATTAAAAACACTACATTTTTTGGGTTTATAGCAATATGATAATTTAAAACAAATTTGGGTATTATACAATAACGCTACTTTTACAAGAAACAAATAAAAAAAGCTTCCCAAATATACGATTATATCACAATAAATAACCTCTTACTCTTCTATGTAATAGCTTAATGTAATGTAAGCTACTTATAGGTGCAAATTATTCTAAAAAGAGGATTTTATACTTCAATTTGTAGGAAAACAGCTATATATCACCAATAACTAGCTAAAATCATTGAAAAGAACACATTTTGTGGATATAAAGCATTATCATAAGGTTAATTCGTTATATTAATGATATAACACTACAATTAAGAAGAAACTATGAAAAACACGTATAATATACAATTGTATCACAATATAGAGTCTCAAACTCCTATTATAAGCTTACAGTAGTTTAAAATAGCAATTTCTAACGAAAACAACTATAATTCCACATTTTGAAATTCTCTATCAAAAAAAGGGCTGAATAATGTCAATTTTCGACATTTTTTAGCCCTTCAAAAATGCATTAAAACACTTGAAAAAACCTTGTTTTTAAGAATAAAATTGATACATAAATTACATGAAAAATACATATTTTAAGTTCATAATATTGTAAAATATAGTTGTGTAAAAGTGCTGAATAATGTCAAATTTCGATATTTTTTAGGACTACAAAAATACATTAAAACACTTGAAAAAACGTTGTTTTTAAGATTAAAATTGATACCTAAATTTAGTTGTAGCAAATATAAAAGGCTTTTTAGCTACAGATATAAAGAAATATACTTCAATTTGTAGAAAAAAAAAACTCTTCACTGATAACTAGCTAAAATCATTGAAAACACTACATTTTATGGGTTTATAGCAATATGATAAGTAAAACTACTTGTATATATACAATAACGCTACAGTTTACAAGAAACTATGAAAAACGCTTACAATATACCGTTATATCACAATAAATAACCTCTTACTCTTCTATTTAATAGCTTAATGTAATGTAACTTACTTATAGGTGCAAATTATTCTAAAAAGAGGATTTTATACTTCAATTTGTAGGAAAACAGCTATATATCACTGATAACTAGCTAAAATCATTGAAAACACTACATTTTATGGGTTTATAGCAATATAATAACTAAAACTACTTGTATATATACAATAACGCTACAGTTTAGAAGAAACTATGAAAAACGCTTGCAATATACCGTTATATCACAATAAATAACCTCTTACTCTTCTATTTAATAGCTTAATGTAATGTAAGCTACTAATAGGTGCAAATTGTTCTAAAAAGAGGATTTTATACTTCAATTTGTAGGAAAATAGCTATATATCACCGATAAATAGCTAATATCATTGAAAACACTACATTTTATGGGTTTATAGCAATATGATAAGTAAAACTACTTGTATATATACAATAACGCTACAGTTTACAAGAAACTATGAAAAACGCTTGCAATATACCGTTATATCACAATAAATACCCTCTTACTCTTCTGTTTATTAGCTTAATGTAATGTAAGCTACTTATAGGTCCAAATTATTCTAAAAAAAGGATTGTATACTTCAATTTGTAGGAAAACAGCTATATATCACCAATAACTAGCTAAAATCATTGAAAAGAACACATTTTGTGGATATAAAGCATTATCATAAGGTAAATTCCTTCTATTAATGATATAACACTACAATTAAGAAGAAACTATGAAAAACACGTATAATATACAATTGTATCACAATATAGAGTCTCAAACTCCTATTATAAGCTTACAGTAGTTTAAGATAGCAATTTCTAACGAAAACAACTATAATTCCACATTTTGAATTTCTCTATAAAAAAAAAGGGCTGAATAATGTCAATTTTCGACATTTTTTAGCCCTTCAAAAATACATTAAAACACTTGAAAAAACGTTGTTTCTAAGATTAAAATTGATACATTATTTTCATGAAAAATACACATTTTAAGCTCATAATATTGAAAATATAGTTGTGTAAAAGTGCTGAATAATGTCAAATTTCGAAATTTTTTAGGCTTTCAAAAATACATTAAAATACTTGGAAAAATGTTGTTGATGAGATTAAAATTGAAACCTAAATTTCATGAAAAATCCATATTTTTAGCTCATAACATTGTAAAGTATAGTTGTGTAAAAGTGCTGCATAATGTAAAATTTTGACATTATTTAACATTTCAAAAATACATTAAAATTCTTGAAAAAAACATTGTTTTTAAGATTAAAATTGATATCTAAATTTCATGAAAAATACATATTTTTAGCTATTAATTTTGTAAAATATAGTTGTAGCAAATATAAAAAGCTATTTAGCTACAGATATAAAGAAATATACTTCAATTTGTAGAAAAAAACCACTCTTCACTGATAACTAGCTAAAATCATTGAAAACACTACATTTTATGGGTTTATAGCAATATGATAAGTAAAACTACTTGTATATATACAATAACGCTACAGTTTAGAAGAAACTATGAAAAACGCTTGCAATATACCGTTATATCACAATAAATAACCTCTTACTCTTCTATTTAATAGCTTAATGTAATGTAAGCTACTTATAGGTGCAAATTATTCTAAAAAGAGCCTTTTATACTTCAATTTGTAGGAAAACAGCTTTATATCACCGATAAATAGCTAATATAATTGAAAACACTACATTTTATGGGTTTATAGCAATATGATAAGTAAAACTACTTGTATATACAATAACGCTACAGTTTACAAGAAACTATGAAAAACGCTTGCAATTTACCGTTATATCACAATAAAAACCCTCTTACTCTTCTATTTATTAGCTTAATGTAATGAAAGCTACTTATAGGTCCAAATTATTCTAAAAAAAGAATTGTATACTTCAATTTGTAGGAAAACAGCTTATATCACCGATAACTACTAAAATCATTGAAGAACACATTTGTGGTATAAAGCATTATCATAAGGTAAATTCCTTCTATTAATGATATAACACTACAATTAAAGAAACTAGAAAAACCGTAATAATGATACACATTTTTAGGTATAGCATTTCTAAGTAATTATTATA
>JACEEZ010024065.1:0-26534 GCA_016584305.1 Chionoecetes opilio
CACCCAATCACCCTAAATAAAGGGTTTTCCCCTCAATTCTCGCCACCACTTTTGTTTTCACAATTCTCGTAATAGCTGCTAAAAAAAAAAAAAAAAAAAAAGTGATCGATCATCTCATAAGTGGCTTATGACCTTCCCCTGGTCAACCCGTTTCCCAAAAAATGTGCCATATGAGGTGTTTGCGCCAAGGGGGGGGAAACCCTATACCACACACACCACAGACAGACAGACAGACAGACAGAACAGACAGACACACTTTCGCTTATATTATTATAGATATATATATATGTATATATATATATATTATATATGTATATATATATATATATATATATATATAGTATATATATATATATATATTATATTATAACATATATACTATATATATATTATATTATATATATTATATATATATATATATATATTATATATATATAATATTATATATATTATATATATATATATATATATCATCTATATACATAGAGAAATACCGGGGAGGTTTTCTCTGAGACGATCTCGTTAAAAGTGATAGCTGCTGGTTCAGCGTTTATTATCTTCTAAAGATATTTTCTCTTGTTTAAGAGTGTCTTATTCTCTTTTGAAATCACTTTTATGACTTCGCCGTAGCTTGTCATGTTTGCTGTATCGCGATTCGGGTCTAAGAACCCTTCTTCAGCAGCTATGGAAGATGTTTTCTCCTCAGGAGTTGAGGTGAGCATGGTTAGATCGAAGTGAAGCGCTATTTATAGCCGGTCTGCCTGCCACGCACCCTTTACCGGGGTCGTTGATTGGTAGATAGCTTTTGCTTCTCGTCTTCTTGATTGGGAGACGCTAATTGGTTGTTTGGTCTTCGCTTGGCTTTTCTGTGAGTAGGCTGTTATTTGCTTTTGTTCTTTTCATGTGGGTAGAGCTTGTAGGTCGTTGCCTGGACGTTAAGCTTGGGATTGATCTTTTTTATGTACAGTGCTTCTAAGAGGGGAGTCGCCGCACATCTGCACACATGCCCACCAATTCTGTATTTCTTCTAGAAATTTTCTTGTTATGATGAGCCATTTTTGTTCTAATAGGTGACTTTTGGGCTCCGGAAGTTAGGTGGCAAGTAAGACGTCGGGACAGCTTCGTTGTCGTCCTGCCGATGTAGGATGGGGGAGGACTTCACAGTTTCCTCTTTGCATGTGATCCTATATACGACATGGGACTTTTTTTTTGTCTCCTTCGTCTGGCTTGGGCTGTTACGGAGAAGGAGGTTGCGGGGTGTTTTTGTTCTTGTAATAAATTTGTAGTTTTATTCTCCTCTTAGGTCTGCGGTTTCACATTACGGGGGACGATTTGTGAATTATTCTTTTTTCTCCTGGTGAGGGGGGTGGAGAAGAAACCCCGGGTAGAAGATGTTATGTCTTGACTCTTTTTTTTGGCGTTAGGGTTGTACCAGTTTTCCATGATTTTCTTAGTCTGACGGTTGATGTATCTCTCGCTGAAGCGTTGTTGATGAGGACTTGAGTGGATCTTGAAAGAAATCCAGCGATCCATATATATACATATATATATATATATATATATATATATATATATTATATATATATATATATATATATATATATAAATATATATATATATATATATATATATATTATATATTTTATATATACATATATATATTATATAGATATTATATATATATATATATATATATATATATTATAAATATTTTATATATATTATATATTATATATATATATATATAATTGATTTTCTTATTTGGTACATCTTGATGTTTCATCTTTATGTTTCATCTTGATGTCTCTGTCCCCTGAAAAAATATAATATATATACATATATATATATATAATTTTATATTTTATATACATTATACATATATATATATATATATTATTATGTTATATACATATCTATATATATATATATATATATATATATATTAATTTTAATATATATAAAATATATACATATATTTCTATATATTATATATAATATATATATTAAAATTATATATATTGTATATTTTAATATACATATATACATTTGTATATATATTTTATATATATATATATATATATATATATTATATAATGTATTTATTTATATTTAATTTTATATATATATATTATATTTATTTATATATATATATGTATTATATAATAAAGCATTGGGGAGGCGGTAGCAGAGTGGTTAAAGTCTCCAAGTGGGGTTCTCGGTGACCCCAGTTCGATCCCCGATGGGAAACAACTTGAAATCTTTCTGCACTTTCAAGTGGCCTAAGAACACCCACATGCTGCCCATTAACTCTACCTTCGATTGCGAGTGCATCGGAGGACACAGGGGGGGGGCATGAACCCTCTAAAACACAGGCGTCACTATAAAAATCCAGCCTGCGCCACTACGGGCGGGCAACCATCACAGCCTTCAAGAGAACCCCCAGGGCTACCATCCGTGTCCTGGAGGTCACTGCCTGCAGGTGCTATAGGCACATATGTAAAAAAAAAAAAAATCTTTGTTGCTGATCATGGCCCCCGAGTGAACTCCAGCCTCCGCCACTCATCGCTTTCGGCACTAACCAGCTTGTGGCTGGATGCTGTTTAAAGGACGTTGGGACAACTACAGTGTCCTGGCAAATCTGGAGGGAAAGACCCGTGCTCTTCAGGTCACCCTCCTCAAAACCCCCCCTCGACGACGACCCCCGGAAAATGTACAGGGTTTCGTCTCACGGACGATAAAGGGATATTGAAGTTTTAAAAAAGTTTTATGCCGTGGGAAAGGAAACGAGAGTCTCGTAGAGAGGAAAATCTTCAATTTGCGCAACAAGGGGAAGGCGAAAGCTTCAAAAAATTTCTACACTGACCCCCGGGGTCCCTTGGGAAGTCGTGTAACTTCGGGAATGCCTTGTTTCCCTATGCTAAAGAAATAAACGTTGGGGACACTCGAAACCCTACGTCACGAAATACAAAAGGTGAAGACAAAAAATTCTGGTCAGTTTTGATATAGTATAAATTTGGGCGAGGAGTCCCAAAAACACAAAGCAGAGCGCTACGCCAGAAAGTTTTTTGAAAATTGATACTGGTTGTGGGGGTTTCTATGAGGTGAAGGGGAACCCCAAACGAAAGTTTTCAATTTGCAGGATAAATGACCCCAAGAGGGCGATCCCGGCTTGGTGCACCTTTTTTGAAAAATTTTGTGCCCAGCATATGGGCACTTTTTTTAAAATTTGGAAAAGGAAAAAAACCACGTTCCCTTTGGTGCAAAAGAAGATTACGGGGAAAGTTTAATTTTCCCAAGAAAGACGCACAGGGCCAACTGGGGGATGAGGGGGATTGGTTTAAATATGGTAAAAAGGGAAAAACAGCTCCAAGACACGGGTTTCCTCCAAAAAACAGTTTCCCCCTATCGGGAGACTTCCAGATAGCCCCTTTAATTTCCTGAAATCAGGGGTTTGTAAAAATGTAGGTATTTAAACCCCCAACCCTTTAAAAATAACCCCCAAAAATTCACTAAACCCATTACCCATAAACCCCCCCCCATTAATAAACCCATTCCCCAATCACCCCCCCCCTTTCACTAACCCATTAACATCACAAAAACCCCCTTTCATCCCCCTTTCCCATCCCTCCCATCTTTTCCTCCCCCACACCCATCACCCCCCCACCCATTCACCACCCATAAACCCAAAACACCCTTTCCCATCCCCCCACCCCACTCTTTCCTTTACCCATCACCACATAAAGGGTTTCCCCCATTCTAAAAACCCCTTTTTTTTTTCCCCATTCTCGTTTAATGGCTACTAAAAAAAAAAAGAAAAAAATCCCCCGGATCACCCATAAGTGGGTTTTTAAAAATTTCCCCCTCGTAAACCCCGGGTTTCCCAAAAAATTCCCATATGATGGATTTCGCCACGGGGGGGGCGGAACCATACCCCCAACACCCACCACCACACCCCACACACACAACCACACACACCACACCACCCAAAACACAAATACACAGGACAAAACACACATTTTCGCTTTTTTTAATATAGATATATATATTATTATATAAAATTTTATATATATTATATATATATATATATATATTAAGATATTTTATATATATATATTTTAATTATTTGATATATTTTAATTTTATTTTATAATAAAAATTATAATTTTTAATATATATATATATTTTTTATATATATATATTGATATAAAATATATAAATTTAATATATAATTTTATATATTTTAATATTATATATAAAATAAATTTGGTTTTAACCTTTTCATCATCTCGGGGCCCAAAGTGGGGGATAGATCACCCCCGTTTTGAAACAAAAATTCGTTTTTCTTTTGGGGAAGTATGGAAAAATTTTGGCTCAGAACAATTCCTTTTTTCTCAGGAAACCCTTTGCTTTATCATTTTCCCCAAAATGAAAAAAATAATTTTTCCATTTTGAAAATGCATCTGTTTAAAATCTCTAGACGATGGGTTTTTTAAACGGGAGACAGGTCACGTTGTTGTGTCCCGTACCCCGACTAAATTGCTTCCTTTAGGAGTTTTCAAAAAGGGCGTCAAAATCCGGTTTAAAACTTCCCGCCTTATATATGGGGTGTAGTTGTTTTTTTTGCGCTCCAGGCTTTCCCTGAAAGGCCCGGTTTTGGGGTTTTTTGAGAGACATTTGGGCAATAGCAGTCAAAAAATTTGGTGGTCCTTTGATAACTTGAGTGTGGGGGCTGTGGGTTGTAGTGAGGGAATTTTTTCAAGTCCATCCGTGTACCCAGCATCTTTTTTAAAATCTGGGGCGAAACCGCCTTTTTCCGCCTCAGAACGACCGGTTTAAATTTTTCCCCAATTTGGTGCGATATTTTGTTTTCCCGAGGGGAAGGACGTTCCCTTTAGTTTCCGGAACTAACAGGGGGTTTTTCCAGAAAAATACCCTCATGGGGTTTCCCTACACCCTTTATCAATATATGTTTTAAACTGTCTAGGAAAACCTAACCAAACCTAACCAAAAATGGGCGTAACCAAACCCGGGACGGTTAAAAGAAAAACAAAAATTTACTGCCCCCCAAAACCCCCCGGCGAAAACGAGAATATCCCGCCCCCACCTCGCGTACGCAAAAAAAGTTTTGTCACACCCCAAAAAACCTGCCCCAACCCCATACCCCCGCACCCGTTTCTAGCGTCATTTCCCAGCTTCGGTTCTAAAAACCTTTAAAGGACTGGCGCACTCGTTACCATTTCCCTTTGATTCCTTGACCCTCGAAAAACCCCTTGTTTTTAAGATGACTAATTCCAAAGAACCACCCCTTGTTCAGGGGTTGTATATGTTCCCTAATTTCAGCAGTTTTTCGGGAAAAAAGCAACAAATTTCCCAAAGCCCCGGGGAAAACCAAGGGGTCTTTGAGCCGTGGGGGGAGGAATTTTGGGGTTAAATAGGTTTTATCCTGTTTTTTTTTCAAAATAAATTTTTCAGTCCCCTTTTTGGTGATTTTTTTGTACATGAATGGGGACCCCTTTTTTTGCTGCGATTTCCCATTTTTTCTTTGTTCAGTCTTTTCCCCACTTACCCCAGGTTCAAATAAATTTAAACCCGGGGGTTTCGCTTTCCTTTTACCCTTAATGCCATAGTCCCCAATATAAACCCTAAGAAATGCATACAATCGAAAGTAGGTCGTTCTTTTGGGATTCAAACCCTCTCTGGAATTTTTAGCCGATAAAATTTTTCCAAAATGGAAAATCAAACCCAAAAGGCCCCGAAGCATTTTTGGAAAAGGGGGAAAGATGTTTAATTAAACTGTCCAATTTAACATGCAAACCCAAACCCCTAGGGCCTGGTAAACCCTTAGAAACACGTTGCACATCTCAGCTTGTTTAGAGTTTTTTAAAAAAAAGTGGCAGTTTTAAAGTCCCTCCCTTATCGGGCCCTTTTTTTACTCATGGGGGTCAACCCCACACGAATTGCCGGTTTCCTTTGGGTGTAACGACAACCGGACTCACCAAGGCGTCGACTCACTACAGGGCTTTACTCCGAGGCAACTGAAGCCTGTCACCCTCTTCCCAGGGTTTTTAAATCTGTTTGTGATAGGATTTTTTTTGCAGAAATGATGAGGGGTTTTGATGTTGGGGTTTTGGGGTGCAGGGGGTGGGGATCTTTTTTCCCACTTAATTTTATATTTTGATGGGGCCCCAATGCGGGAAAAGTTGTATTTTCTGAGAAAAAAAATGTTTTAAAAAAGCATTTTCTCTGGGATGATAACCCTCTTAAAACCCTAACCCGTTTTTTAAGTTTGAAAACCCCCCTTGGAAAATAGGCGACAATTTATGGCCCATCCCCCAATTTTGATTTTTTTCAGGTTTTGCTTTTGGGTACTTTTTAAAAACTTTTGGGGTTATGCCTTGAAAAAACATATTAAAAGGCAGTTTTTTTAAAAATATACTTCTATCCCCCCGGGTCTTTTGGAAAAAATTTGAAAAAACAGGGTTTTTCATGGAGGCCCTTTTAAAAAAACCTTTGGAAATTATTTAAAATCAAAACTTCTAAATAAAAATCCTCTCGTGGTTTGACTAAATCCAAAAACATCTCAAACAATTTTTTACTTTCCCTCCTAGATTAACCGGATGGCCCCCCAAGCTGGTCTTTTATTTTTAAAAACTGAACTTTTTGCTCATACCTTTGCAAAAAATTCCCGTTTTGGGTTTTGATGGGGGGCCCTTGTTTTTTCCATCCCCATTCCCCCCTCCTATATGTTTGCCTTTTTTAAGATTTTTCGAAATGTGTTTTTTTTTGGGTCCTTTCTGGCCTAGATCCCAAAAGGGGCTTCCCGGTCCTGACGGAGCCCTCTTTTTGTTCTCTAAACTGGGGCTTTTGTGCTTCCCCCCCTCCCTGGTAAACCTTTTCCGTTTTTTGTCTATCTACTTCCCCCTTTTTCCTTCTTGCGGGAAGTTTGCTCACATTCAACCTTTTCCCTAAAAATAATTACTTTTCAAAATCCCTAAAATTTCCCTTTCCTAAAAGCTTTGACTTCTTGCTTTTCAAAAGTTTTTGAATATATAACCGAAAGAAGTTTTATATTTTTAAATTTCATCTGTCTGCTCCCCAATCTTCTATCTGTTTCGTCAGTCGGTTTTCCGTAAAGGGCGTCCACGGGCCCAAATTTCAGTTTTCCAAACTGAATCTTGGCCCATCCCCCCTTTAAACCGTAGATAACAGTTTGTCGCCATCTGAAAATATGTCCCCCAGCCCCAAAATTTAAACGAATGATACATCAAAATGTTTTGGTCTGTGCCACTGAAGGTGATACACGGGAGTTTAATCAGGGACGGGATAATCTATACACGGTGGACCCCCCCAAACTGAGCAGCCCACACCAGGGGTTTCCCAGGAAAGGGGTGCCGATCCTCCCTTTGCCCCCAAACCCGCACCCTCTTTTGGAAGTCAGAGGGCTGTGAAAAGGGAAAGGGGGGAAAAAGGCAGCTGGTTTTTTTAAATTTTCCCAGTGGGGAAAGCCCCTCAAAGCGGGGGGTGAGGCCATGACCCGGGGGTTGCAGCGGGTCCTGACTGCCGGTGGAAATAAAGGTACCTTTCCCTCCTGCGGGAAAAGGGGGCCTGGGTCGTCCCATCGGGAAAAGGGGAAAAGGGGGACCGTCGGACTGCAAAAATTTAAAGGGGGGGGGGCGGTATTAAAACTGCTCAGCGTACCAGGAAAAGGGTTTTGCCCATCTTTTGCTGACGGGAATTCCCCAGTCATCTGGTGAACTCAGAGCCCCCCAAAAGGTCGGGGTTAAACGGGGTAATCAAAAAAAGGACCGACCCTAGCGCTTGTGCCCTGGGGGGAAGGGCCGACGTGATTTTTCGACGGGGATGTTTCGGGCCATTTTGATCTCAAAAAGGGCCCGTTTGACTAGTGCATTCGTGAGTCACTCTGGGATCTTCGGGCGACTTCGAGGGATTCCTGCAAGGACTTTTGGGTTATTAAATGGGCTTTTTTGGACTTTAGAGTGCTGTGAAATGTGGGGGAGGTGATCCCGTTCTTCCCGTGAATACAGGGGGAGGCAAAGGGGTTTGTCCGCCCCCCTCACTTTTTAAAAGCTTTTATGGGCTGGGTATTGGACAGGGCTGCAGATCAAAGTGGGTTGTGGACATCCGTCGGGAACAAACCCAAATCACTGATTTTTGTTTTTGCCGATGAGCCCGGGAAACTTGCTGAGTCGCTTTTAGGTTTTCCTTTGGGGAGGCCCCCCGAGGGGGCTGCACGAGGAGGCAAAGCCTTTGGGGGCTTGAGGTCTCCCGGCTAAAAACCCAAAGGGCCGGGGGTTTTGGGACTTTCTAGATGAAAAAGTACAGTCTGTTCATGCTTTCGGCGAGGACATTGGGGATCTTGGAAAATTTTTTCATACCTTTGGGAGCGCATCCCCTAATGACGGCGGGGGCCCGTCAAAAAGCTTTCGGCGGATTTAAAAAGGCCCCCGGGTTATGGACTCGCTCACGGGAGTATTTGGCGTTGTCGGTTTCCTGTGGGGGAGGGGGCAAAGATCCCGGGTCTTCAAATCGCTTGGATCCCTGTCCCTTTCTCATGGTTTTGAGCCCGGACACTAAAAGGGCTTTAAGAACGAATCAATGGGTTTGGGGAATAAGTGTCCTTTGCGAATCAGGGGGATTTGCTTGGGGTGATTTCGTGTCAAAACAGCGATTGCACCCTGAGGAAATGAACGAGGGCCCATTTTTTGATAGTCGTCCCGCGCCAACTTCGGATATTTTGGGGGATGTGGGGACGCTACCCCGAAAAACCCATCCTTCCCACGGGGTACGAAGAGAAAATCCCGGCGTGGAGGAGGCCCGGGGGGGGCCCACAAGGCTCGTGGCTGGGGCAAATTTATGTTTTTTTGTTTGGAAAAATGTTTGGGATGGGAAAAGGGGCTCATGGGAACCGCGTGTGGGGGCCCCCCGGGGTGGCACTTGGGTGGGGGAGGCAACGCGCCCCCCGGGGTATGCCCCCCAAAGAGATTTATTTATAATCTACCCTGCCCCCGCGTTTTTTTATGCTTTTTGTTTTTTAAGTATAACCCCTTTTAAAATTTTGTGCTCATTTTTTTTTGGGCGACGACGACACCCGGGGGAAAACTCAGTAAATAAACAAAAGATGGCACCCTTTTTGTTGATGGGCCCTTTTTTAAATTTTTTAATTTGTTTATTTTTGCCAAAAATATGGGTACAGATGAAGACAAAAAACTGGGCACAGACTCTCCAAAAAGCCCCTTCTAAAAATTTTCCCGAAATCATGGGGTGTAGAAATTTAATATTTAAAAACCACCAGACTTTTGAATAGAAAAAAAAAAATTTTTCCCGGCGATTTTAGTGTTATCTACGTTAGGGTTTTGGTGAAACCTGTGTTGTTGCCCTTGAAAAATTCCCCCAAAAACTTTTTATAGGGCTGGGACAAAAATTTTTAAATTTTTATACTCCCTCATTCGGGTTTTCCCTTTTTTCTCTCTGCCAAAAATTTTTCTTAATTTTTTTTTAAAATTTTCTATTGGGGGCTAATTTAAACGGTCATTGTTTTTCTCCTTTGTTTTTCAATAGTGATTTTATCAGGTTTTTTCCTGAACCCACTCCTTTAATTAAACATTAAAGATCTTCTAATGCAAAGGGCCCCATCCATCCACGCTAAGGTTCTAACCCGCATTTTTCAAAAAAAGTTCATAAGAAGCCCAGTCAACGAATTAAGTGATTTACGGAGAGATTTCCACAGCGCGCCCAAATTTTGATCTCAATTAATTTTTGATT
Source organism: Chionoecetes opilio (assembly GCA_016584305.1). NCBI lineage: Eukaryota > Metazoa > Arthropoda > Malacostraca > Decapoda > Majidae > Chionoecetes > Chionoecetes opilio. Next base: position 9,784 of record JACEEZ010024065.1, read on the forward strand.
AGGGCAAGCAAACCTTGTTTTTTTTTCAATTCCTTAAAAAAACCCAAAATTTTTTCACTTTTTCTACTCAACGTAAAAAAAATGTCTCCTTCTTACAATAGCATTCTAGGAAATATCCTCTGCCCAAAAAACTGAACTAGAAAATTTAAAACTGCTTAAAAAAAGCTTCAGTGAAGTTAGGGGTCCTGTGGGTCCCGCTCCATGTTTTTTTCCCCAAACCCCTTTTTTTAAAAAAAAATTTTTTTTTATCTTTGGGCCCATAGCGCCTTTAGCAGGACCCCCGGGATGGGATGGTAGGGCCCCGGAGGTTTCCCCCCGGGGGACAGTGATGTTTCCCTCGCCCCTGGTGGGGAGGCAGGTTTTTTTTGGGCGCCTGTGATTAGAGGTCATGCCACCCCCCTTTTTTCCTCCGATGCAATCCGAAAACAAAAGGGAGAGTTAATGGGCAGAAGGTTTGGGGTTTTTAGGCCATCGACGGGGGTTTTTTTTTTTTTAAGCTAAATTGAGTTTTGGTTTTAAACTAGGGATAAAGTAGCGAGACAACATGGGTTTATATAAAAAAATCATCCCGGTTGCTTCTTCCACAAAATTTTTCGGAAAACTCCCCTAACAAGCTTGAGTGGGCGTTCCATTGTTTGGTTTTGAAACGGAATAGCTTTTTCATGAAAATTGGAACATCACCTGTTTAATGAATTCCATGAAATTTCCGTCGCTAGTTCTTTCTTAAAAAGGAGGTTCTGTCAGCTCTTAGGTGCCACTCGGAAAGGGGCAGAAAAATTTTGGTTTTTTTCGGGGATCGAACTCGGGGCCCGAGAAAAGCCACTGGAAACGCTAAACCACTCTGCTACCCCCTTTCCCCCAATGGGTGATAGATGATATATGATATCTGGGTTTTTCTGAAAAAGAAAAAAAAATTTAGCTGATAAATTTTTTCCCGCAAAGGTAGGATGGTGGGGGGTGGCATAGGGGGGAGCCCCGAAATACAGGGAACCTCCCGGGGGGGGGGTATTTTTTCTCATTTTAAAAAGGGGAAAAAAAAAACAAAGAGCTGCATATTTAAGTTTATTTATTAAATAGTTTTAAAAAAAATATTTCTTTTTATCAACTCCTGTTAAAAATGATAGTAACAGTGTTTTTATCAAATTTTCCTAAATATGGAATTGATTTTAATTGGGGCAGGTAAAAATTACCGGAATTTTTGGACCCTTTTCACAAAATTTTATAGGATATTTGTTTGGAGATTTTTAACTACCCCAATTTTTGACAAATGGTAGAATTTTTGGATATTTAAAAAGGCCCAACCCGGGAAAAAAAAAAAAAAACCCCCCCCCGGGGGGTTTTAATTTTTTCCAAAAAAATTGGGGGGAGTAAAATTATTATCTTAAAAAAAACGGCATTTAAAAATGTGTCCTTATAAGGGATAAAAATTGTTTTTTCCCAAAAGTTGCCAAAACCCCCAAAAAATTAAAAAAAACAAAACAAGATTTTTATACCTATGTTTGCCAATTTTTACGGTGAATTTTTTAAAAATTCAATCGGGTTTGGGCCCGGGAAAATTATAAACCTGGAGAAAAAAACTTAAAAAAAATTTTTTTCTCATAATTGAAACTTATCCGCCCCTAGGGGGACTACAAAATTATATAATAGTGTAAAAAAGACCCCTCGTAGCAGAAAGGGAAGTTCCCTTGAAGAGTTTCCCCAAATTTAAACCCTTAAAAACGGTCCCCCCAATTTTGTATAGTGTTTACAGCTAAAAACCCCTCTCAAAAATTTTATCCCATCGCTTTTACTTATGTCCCGTCCCAGAATTTGGGGTTTAACAAAATTTTGTAGACCTTTAACTCGATGGGTAAATTTTTGTTGTTACGGGGGTTTTTTCGAAACATACAGGGAAACCCTTTTTGTGAACTGTGAACATTCCCATCCCCAAAGGCCTTCCGTGGTTAACCCAAATTTGGGCGGGATGATGGGCAGAAAAACTGAACGTTGCAAACCCGGTCAACCCAAATCACCACTTCGGAAACCACAAACGATATTCGGACGTAATTGTCCTTGGAGCGGTTCCTTTCAAACCCTTTTAAATTCCCCTCCTCCCCATCCAAACCGTTGGACCCTGTTCTGTCTTTTTTTTGAATATATTTTTGCTTCCTTAAACTTTTTTTAGCACACAGTGCAAAAGGGGGTTTGGGGCCTTTTCATTTCAAAAAGTGCCATAAAGCTGGGCACAATTAAATTTTTTAAGAGGTGCACCAAGCTGCATCTTTCACTTGCGTCATCATCCCGCAAAAGCTCTCGCTTTTGGGGTTTCCCCTTCCCCCCATAGCACCACCCCCCAAACCCCCAGTCACTTTACACAACTTTTTGGGGGTAAGCGCTTGCTCTGTGTTTTTGCACTCTCTGCCACTTTAAAAAATAAACAACATGCCAGAAATTTTTGTCTTCACCCTTTTTTATTTGGTTTCGTAGGGGGTTTTCGAATGTCCACAAAAGATTTTTTCCCCTTAGCATAGAATTCAAAGGGAATTCCCCACAGAAGTTACAAAGGGCTTCACCCCCACTCGGAGGTTTTTGGTAAAAATTTCGAAGCTTTCGCCTTCCCCCTTGATTTCGCAGGGATTTTCCTCTCTACAGAAATCTCGTTTTTCCCTTTCCCCACGGATAAGCCTTTTTGCACTTCAATATAAACCCTTTATCGTCCGTTTTAGGCGAAACCCTCCGTAAATTTCAGGGGGTCGTCGTCCGGGGATGGGTTTTCGGGGGAGGGGGTTTACCTGGGAAAAGGCCCCGGGGTTTCCTCCAGATTGCCCGGACAATTTTAAATTGTTTTCCCCCCGTCCCTTTTTAAAAAAAACACCCGCCCCCAAAGCTTTGGGTTTGTGCCGGGAAAAGGGGTGAAATGGCCGGGAAAAAGGCCCGGAGTTTTACTCGGGCGGCCATGAAACCCCGCAAAAAAAGATTTTTTTTTTAAAATAGTTCCTTTTAGCACCCGAAAGGCCCGGGGACCTCCAGGGCACGGATGGAAGGGCCCCGATTTTTTGAAAGGGGTGTTGGTTGGCCCTCCCCGTAGTGGGCAGGGGTTTATTTTTTTAGTGACCCTGTTGATTTAGAGTGGGTCATGCCGCCTCCCTTGTTCCTCCGGGTGCACCCTCCCCCAAACGAAGGTAGGGGTTTAAAGGGCCATGTGGGGGGGTTTTTAAAGGGACTTGAAAATTTCAGAAAGATTTCAATTTATTCTCATCGGGGGTCGAACTGGGTCACCCGAGAAGCCCCTTGGAGAAATTTAACCACTTTTGCTACCCCCCCCCAAAGGTTTTTTTATCCTTGGTTTGCAAGCAGTCCCACCGTCTCTCATAGTAGCCATTTAAAGTCCCGGGGCTTTGGGTAAGTACCACCGATTGCCACCATGTTTGGGGAAACCATGTAAAAAAGGGGGAGTGAGACACTCGTTTTGGGGAGCCAAAATCCTTCCGCTTATATTTTTTGTGAGTTCAACTAGACAATCTACAAGTGTGGTTCCATTGTGTGGTTCTTATCCCAAAAAAATTATAAAAAGTTTTTGTTAGGAAAAAAAATGAAGTATTTTTGGGTAACTTCTGCAGTCGAACAGGGGTAGAGTGCCCACCAGCTGAAGTACCTTTTTGGAGTTTAGCGACTGTTACTACCAGCTTTACCACTCTTATATTTTTATTCCACTACTAAAACTTGTGGCGCCCCCTGCTAAAGTGAGGTGCAACAAACATTTTATAAAAATAAAAAAACAGCTTTGGAAGTTGGCGGATCCCGAGAAAATTTGGATTCTTTACCCATTTCTGTTTGGCGGGACCGAGCAAATAGACGGCGGTCCCTATCCCCTTTCCCAGAAGCCAGGAGTGTCATGCTGGAAATTGGGGAAAACTGGTCGGGGTTTATAAATGGTAAACTTTACTTGAATAAATTTTTTACTTGGGGATGATTTGATAAAGTTACAACTGAAGGAAGGTTTTAAAAATTAGTCTTCTGACTTCACTATCTATTGTAGTGTGACCACTTCTCCTACGGAGATACTGAACGGGGGGTTATACTTAAGGGGAAAAGGAATTTGCTGCCACCACCCCGGGAGTTTTTCGCTATATTACCCCCTGGGCACGTTTGATTAATTTTAAATATTAGATTGACTTGGTGCGTGTTGGGTACGGGGAAATTTTATACCGAAAGGGGGAAACTCTTTTGGAATGTGGGAAATTATTTTCCAAATACAGAATATCCCGGGGTTTTTTTCAAAATAACACAAGACTAATTTGTAAATAAAAATCCTATTTATTCGCCATGAAACTTATTGCTTTGGGACCGTGAACCCCTTAAAAATTTAATCTGGAACGGGCAAGCTTCAATAGAGAAAATTCCCTTCCAGAATCATTCTTAGAATTACCACTTATATACCCATCGACTGAGCATATGGGTATCCCTTTAAATTAAAAAATATGGAAAGAAAATTGAGAATAAAGGAGTTGGATGTGTGGACAGCCCATGTTTTCTTGAAGGAAGGCGTGAACCCCCCCGCTGAAGCCCTCCCAGGTGGAGGACGGATGGAGATCAACGTCTCACGAATTTTATGCTGTCTCGCCCAAAAGGGATTTTTTTTGAATGGTCCCACCGTGCCACAAATGAAAAACTATAATCCCGAAATAACTATTTAAGTAATGAAACGGATATAAGAATGTGGTTTTTAAATAAAAACCTGTTTTATTTTGTACGGGAGAATTTAATATGCCTTCTAATAACCAAGACAGTTTTTTGTGGGCCCGATACATCCGAACACATTTTTGGGTGAGGGGGGAAAATTAAAGCCTAAAATTTGGTATTTTTCTTTTTAGCGTGTATCTTTACTCCCACGCCCTATATACCATAACGATAACGATGGGATTATTTTAAAGACTTTAAGACTTGGGAGAGTTTTTTGGGTCTAACCAGAGGGGCTGGCAAAAGAAAAAAGGATCTGACATCATTAGTTTTACTGATCGCAGAAAAATTTCCCTAGGGTTTGGGTCTCGCATACGGATATCGGGGGGGGGAAGGGAAAGCCCGGGAAAAAAATGGCGGGTTAAACGAAAGAAATAAACAAATGGGCTGGGATGGCCAAATGAGAACAAAAAGATGGGGGGGAAAGAAAGAAATACGAGAGTCATGTGAACTGGAAAAGAATTATTTACAAGACATAACTCGGGAATTTTTAATAAAACACTCATACATCTCTCCCGAATAAGGGCATTACACGCTCTATTCTCCGGAAAATTAAAAATTCATGGTATCAAAGTAATACTTACGGATCAGGTTTCCGTTTTTAAACTGCGTCAAGAGGAAATTTTTATGAGACTAATTTAGGTAATTTAAGGGAAAATTCTTCTGTTTTTTGAAAACGGGTCTGTTTTGTTTAGATTACACGAAAAACCAATGCAAGGAAGTATCCCAGCAACCTGTACCGGGTAATGAAGGCCCGTAAACCCTTTGACTTAGTCCGCTTCTGGGTGCGAGAATATCCAGGGCGCCGCCACTTACCTCTGGAAAATGATAAAGCCCTACAAGCCCAAAATTCCGTAACCCCGCAACTGGTTGACTTTTGGTGAGAAGCTATACTACTATCCAAATTAAAATACTCTCCCATGAACCAGGTTTCGCCCGTGAGAATCAGACGCTCCGACTTCTAAAATGAAAAAACTCCTAGCCCAAATTGTTTCTCAGTCGACACTACACCACCTCTGATCCAATTACTTGAACACTTTTCGTTTAATCTTCACCTGAATATCCTGGTCGTGTTGATTGAACTAAAATTAAAATACCTTGAAGGCTCCCCGAACCAGACTGAGTCTGTTAATGAAATTCTGGGAGGCGGGTATCCCAACACCTCTTCCTGGATATATTACGAACATACTGCCCCTCAATTTGTTTTGAACCCCTTGTAAATGTTTTACCTTTTCCCCCTTTTTTCAAAATTTTGATTTCCAAAGGAAAAATAACCCGGGGCGCTAAAACTCCCCTAACCAGAGTGGGTATTAAACTTTCAAGTTCAAAATAAAAATTTCAACTTTTCATAAAAAAAATTTAAATTTTCATGTTCAAAAAAATTTTCCTTGATTTTCTAATTTTTAACAAATTCTAACTAACACTCACTGAACCCCCTGGATTAGTCTTCGGGGAGGTCTCCGTAGGTGGGGTTTGTGAAGCTTGAGAGTGCGGAAACAGATGTCGTCGAGCTCCTTGCTATCGATGCAGAAAAACTTCGCGGGCGCCCTTTTTTTCCCCGGTGGGGAAAAGTTGGGGGCTTTTTGATTCAGCTCCCTTAGGCACGGGACAACGAAAAGGGAAAAAATTTTTTCTTTTTGGGAAAACTCCCTAGGATTTTGGGAAACTAAAGCGTATCCTTGTTATCTGTGTCTCCATTTTTGGGAGGGGGCGTCCACGATTCGTTCACAGCGGCGATATTAGATATTCTTTGCGTGGGGTATTTGCGTAACTCATGACGACGTGTGGGAAAGGGTGAGAGAGATCCAAAACTTTTCCTTTCCCCACGCGGCTTTTAGTCCTCTCTTTTTCCTGGTGGTGGGGTTTTGAGGCGTGTTTGGGGAGGGCTAAGCGGCTACAGGAACAGCTATCAAGGGCGGGGACTGTGAGGGCGGGGGAGCTGCTAGGCGCGTGGGGGTGATGAAGGGTGGCCGATTGAGGCGGCGGGGTCGAGGCGCGTTTGGGAGGCTCTAAGGGGGGCGAAGGGCACGGCAGTCTGAGCGCCGGTATGCGCTGGGGTTCCAGGCTGGCGGAGTTGACGGCTAGGGGCGGCGGGTACGGTTGCTTTTTTCCGTTCAGCTCACAGGGCTGGTTTATGTATGTATTGGGGTTTGGTTTATAGGGGAGAGATTTTAAGCCTACTATAAAATCGTTACTATATGAAAATTTACTGAAATTTTACTTCTTGCTATTTATTTTCCCCGGTGCCTTTGTTGCTGTTATTTTTTGGAAAAAAATATACCACCCCTATAGTCACCAGTGTCATGCTGGAAATTTTGGGGAACTGGGCTGGGTATTTATGCTGGTCAACGTTACTTGAATGTATTCTTGGGGATGTTTGATAAAAGATTTCAACTTGAAGGAAGGATTTAAATTAGTCTTCTGACTTACTACTGTTTAGTGGACCCTTCTAAATACGGGGGAGTACTGAACAAGGGGGGTTACTTAAGGGGGAAAAGGAGATTTGCTGCCACCAGCCCCCGGGGGAGTATTTTTGCTATGATTACTCCCTGGGCACGTTTGATTTTAAAATTAAATTGATTGATCTTGGTAGGTGATTGGTACGTGGAATTATACCCAGTAAGGGGGAATCTTTTTGGGAAATGTGGGGAATTATTTTTTTAATACAGAAAATCACCTGGGTTTTCATAATAACACAAGAAAATTTTGTAATGAAATCCATTTATTCGCCATGAAAATTATTTTTGTTGGGGGGGGCCCAACACATTATAAAATTAATCGGAACGGGCAAGCTACAATAGAGCATAATTTCCCTTTTAGAATCATTCTTAAATTTCCACTTATATACCATGACTGAGCATATAGGTATACCTTAATTATATATATAGAAAGAGAATGTGAGAATAAGGGGTTTGATGTGTGGCATGACCCTTGTTTTTGAGAGGGAAAGGGGTGAGACGCCCTCCCGCTGAGCCTCTCCCCAGGTGGAGGACGGATGGGGACCAACGTCTCACGAAATTATGGCTGCTCGCCCAAAAAGGGAATTTTTTGAATGGTCCCCGGGGCCACAAATGAAAAACTAATAATCCCGAAATAACTATTTAAAATAATGAAACTTTTCTTTTATAAAAAATGTGGCTTTTAATATAACCCGTTTTACTTTGATACTGAGAAAATTTTTTAGCCTGTCTAATAACCAAACGGTATTTTTGTGGGGGCCCCATACATCCGAACCATTTTTGGGTGAGGGGTGAAAAATGAAGCCTAGAAATTTTGGGGTAGGTTTTCATTTTTAGCGTGTATCTTTACTACCACGTCCTATTGACCATAACCGAAACGATAGGGGTTTTTTTGAAAGACGTTAAGACTTTTGGGGAGTTTTTTGGGCTAACCAGAGGTGGCAAATATAAAGGATTGACTCATTTTGTTATTCTGATCGCGAAAAATTATCCACGGATTTTTTCTTTGCATACGGCATTCGGGGGGGGAATGGAAGACCCAGGAAAGAAAAGCGGGTGATAGAACGAAGAAGATAAACAAAAAAGGCGTTTTAGGGTGGCCAAACGAGAGAAAAGATGGCGGAAAAAAAAGAAATACGATAGTCAGTGAAACTGAGAAAAGTTATTACAAAAAAACTCGGGAATTTTATAATAAAACACTATATATCCTCCCCGAAAATGGGGCATTAAGGAGGATGGTCATGCTCCAACCGCATTGGCTGAGAGGATCATGACGAAGAAAAATTGCTTCGCACTAACTGGGCCGCACCTTTTTATGGTCGTTTAAACGTTTCACCCTGGAGGTTGCTGATGCGTGAAAGATCGCAGGAAAAATCCAAAACCCCCGTGTGGGTGTTTCAAAATTTTTGGATGCTTCCCCTTTAATTCAGGGAATCAGGCTTTTCCTCGGATATTAAGACCTTAAACTAAAGATCAGCCCCCAGCTCATTTCGAAAAGGGTGTGTCGTTTTCCTCATTTTAGCAGGGGGCGCTAATTCTCACTGTACTGCTGCTGCGTTTTTATATTTTTCCACTGTTAAATCTTTTTTTAACACCCTTTTCACCCGAACTAAATTGGCCTACCCCTCTTTTTTTAAAATTTTTTTCTCTTTACGTCTTCCCTTTTTAGGGGCTGGCAACTAAGCGGGCTTTGTGTTACCCCTTTTTTTTTGTGCCCCCTTTGGGCCCGTTCTTTGTGTGTAAAAAAAAAAAAAAAAAAAAAAAATGCACAATTCTACCACTATTTCTTTTTGCTTCAAATGTTGTAAATATCATTATTCCAAAAATTTAAATACATTATTTTACCATTGCAATAACGTTTTTCAACCGCTTTTGGGGGAGAGTGAGCTACAGATTTCTCCAGTGGCAAGACGGACAGGGAATTCACCCGTCAGCCCAAAGCTCACCCGCCTCAGTCTCCCTTCACATTTTCAGAGGGAAAACAAATTTAAACCTTGATCAAACCCCCACTTGTTATTATTACACTTTTTTTTTCACCAACACTGTCCCCTAGTTTGTTTTTCTACCTAGCTTTCCTGCTTTTTGTGTCTTTTAATGTTTTTTCTTATTTAGATAATTTTTGGTGAAGGGCAGGTAATTTTCTCTATCAAATTTTTTGGAATTTTATAATATCTGGTCATTATAATCATCTTTTACTCCAAATATAGGATCCAAAATGGATGTTTTTTTTTATGCATTGCTTATATATTTTTAGAGTCCCCAAACCCAAGCATATAAAATATTTATTTATGGATATTAATTTTTTTTTCTAGGATCGCCTCCTTTTTTTAATTCGGAAAAATTCTTTTTAAAGGAGCAGTTCGGACTGCATGGCTACGCCCAAGGCTGAAAAATATTCCATCTCGTATAAGATACACTTAAAAGACACACACACACACACACGCACACACACACGCACGCACACATACACACACGCCACACCACCGGGCGGAGCGAAGAGAGATGGGCGGTCTTCATAAACCCAAGTCCCTGTCCCCCCAGCAGTGAAGGGGTACCGGGTGTTAGGGGGGGTTTTGTGACCCGTTTTCCGGGGTGGTGGCTTCGGCAGCACTATAGGCACAAGGATGCAGGGAAAAATTTTGTATGGAGACGGAGAGGGGGGCCAACGAGTTAGCTGGCTCTGAAAAAACAAAAAACACACACACACACCACCACACACACACCACACACACACAACACACACACACACACACACACACAGTTTCAAAAAAAATTTATAAACATTTTTATACTCCCACAAACTCGAATTTTTGTTGCTCAGGTTTGAGTGAGGTAATCCTGTCCTGCGGGGGCGAGGAGGGGGTTAAATTTTCATGTATTTTCCTATAGTATTAAGCCCGCAGCTATGGGGGGGCCGGGGACCATAAGGGGGGCCAAAGTACTTTTGAAAGGTCTACCATAGAATTTAAAAAAAATGATGAAGCAGTCTCAAATGAGTGTTTAAAGTAGTGTCCAGACCCTTTTTTTTTTTGCCAAAATTATGTTGACTGTACATTAAAAAACACCTAATCCACAAAAAAAAAGATTTCCGGGCCTTTTTCCCCCGTAAAAACAGATTTTAAAAAAAGCGGGAAAAAAAAAAAATTTTCCCTTAACAGGGTACGACTTTTATTGTGACGTCAAAAAGGGGACCCCCGCAGACACTCTGTCTGACACCTGTCGGCAAAGTTATGAGACCCATTTTTACTTCGGGTCAGACAGTGAATTGTCGCTGTACCCACATCTTCCCCCACACACGCCGCACACACGCCTGCGCACCAAAAACCCTTCCCGCACACACCCCACACAATACAACACAACACCACGTGTGTGGAGGGCGTGTGTTTTAGGCGTGTTTTTTGGGGGGTAGGCGTTTGGTAAGAAGGGGGCGGTGTGCAGACGTTTGGGCAGGGTTGTGGGGAAGGGTGTCGGTGTGCAGGGGGCCCCGGGGGGTGGGGAAAGGGAAACGTGTGTGTGGAAGGAGGCGTGTGTGGGGAAGGGGGTGTGTGCGGGTGTGTGGGCAGGGGTCTGTGTGGGAAGGGTGGGCGGGGTTTTCAGGCGTTGTGTGGGGAAAGGAACGTGTTGCAGGCGTGGGGGGAAAGGAGGCGGTGTGCAGCGTTGTGTGGGAAAGGGCGTGTGTGCAACGGTGTGGGGAAGGGGGTGGTGAGGCGTGGGTAAAACTTTGGGAAAAAAGTCCTTACCCCTATCTTTTTTTTCTTCCCCCCATAGCAAAAAGCGGGGAACGGCGGGAATACGGGGTTTTTGGGTGGGGGAACAAAAATTTAAGGATTTTTGGCTCCCCAAAAAAACATGAAAGTCACTATATTAAAAATCTAACCTAACCTAACCTTAACCCAAAATATACCCAACCTACCTAACCAACCAACCTTAAACCCCAAAGTATACCACCTAAACCCAAACCTTAACCCAAAGTATAAATAACCTAACCTAACCAAAACCCAACCAACCAAAAAATTAAAAAACAAAGTATACCCAACCAACCCAACCAACCACAAATAACCTAAATAACCCAAATTAACCACAAAGTATACCAACCCAACCTTAAAACCCAAAGTATACCTAAACCCAACCTAACCCAACACAAAGTATACCCCAACCAACCTTTAAACCCCAAAGTTTACCCAACCAAACCCAGCTAACCTTTAACCCCAAAAAATATACCAAACCCAACCTTAACCACAAAATATACCTAACCTAACAAAAATTAACAAAAAGTATACCAACCAAACCCAAAACCAACCTTAACCCCAAAGATAGCCTAACCCAAATAACCTTAACCCCAAAGTATACCTAGCTAACAACCTTAAACCCCAAATTTTTACTAACTAGCCCAACCTAAAATTAACCCCAAAATAACCTAACCTAAACCCAACCTTAAAAACAAAGTATACCCAACCAACCAAACCCTTTAAACCCCAAAGTATACCTAAACCCAACCCAAACCCTTTAACCCCAAAGTATACCAAACCAAAAACCCTTTAAACCCCAAGTATACCTAACCTAACCTTAACCACAAAGTATACCAAAATAACCAACCTAACCACAAAGTAACCAATAACCTTACCACAAAGTTTCCTACCCAACCAACCCCAACCACAAAAAAATTTCCTAACCTAAAACCTAAACCCCAAAGTATACAACCTAACCCAGCCCAACCCTTTAAAACCCAAAAAATACCTAAAATAACCAACCAAAAGTATACCAACCTAACCTAACCTTAACCACAAAAAAACCTAACCCAACCTAACCAACCAACCACAAAGTATAGCCTAAACCCAACCCAACCTTAACCACAAAAATATACCCGCCTAACCCAACCTAACCACAAATTTACCTAAACCCAGCCCAACCTAACTTAACCACAAAGTTCCTAACCTAACCTAACCTTAACCACAAAATATATAAAACCCAACCTAACCTTTAAACCCCAAAAATACCCAACCAACCAACCTTTAACCCCAAAGTTACCCACCTAACCAAAACCTTTAAACCACAAAGTTACCTAACAAACCCTTAAACCCCAAAGATACCTAAACCAACCAAACCCTTTAAACCCCAAAAAATACCAACCTAACCCAACCTTTAACCCCAAAAAATACCTAACTAACCTAACTGGACTTTGAAAATTTTTAGGACCTCATATTTCATGGGTCGTGGGGTTAAACCAAGGCTGAGGCACGCTGGAAACCTTTCAGATGTGAAGTATAATAAGCATACAAAAACAGTGCGGTAGTTTATTTCAGTCAAAGCCGGAAGGATGAGTTCCAAAGTATTTCCCCGGCGTGTGGGGGGAAGGGTGCGGTGTGCGGCGTTGTGTGGGGGAAAGGGAAACATGCGCACCCATAAAGGGTGATGCATGTGGCATATAGCAAAAAAAATTATCAGAAACACCCCAAAAATTTCAAGATATTATATTTATCTTGTGTTTACGTGCCCCTTGGGCAGCGCGGGAAGATGAGCCTCCCTGATGGTACGCACGGAGTGAGCCTGAGCGTCTGCAAATCTTGAGTGCGTTTGAGAACTCGGGGAATTTGCAGATTTTGATGCGGATTATTAAAAACGGCTGACTGGATACAAAAAGTGACGACGTATTGTTGATATACTCGTCAATGGCTATGATTTGACTGCATTAAATCAGGAATGATGAAATGGTCTGGACGACTACTTTAAGGTAGCTACAGCTGTTCAAAGTATCATAATGTGAATTATCTAAAAATCAATAATTTAGGGTGCATACCATTAATTATGCACACGTTATACCATCAAATGTTCTTTTAGTAATGCATTTGATTAATTTACCATTAGGAGTGTCTAAGATATCTATTAGTTAACTAGTTAACATCCAATAACGTAAAATATATGTCTAGCCCATCCCACCCCCCACCCCCCAAAAATCTATAAGATAGATGGGATAGATGGGATGGCCATTGTCACAAGATTAAAGGTGACCAGAAAACCTTGGTGATATTGCATCACTAATCTTGTCTAAGGCTCTCCATGAGGCCATCAACAGTGACCGCATAGACATTGTGTGTTGACGTTTATCAGGAACACTCTATTAAAGCTGTTGAGAGACAGTTGAGAAGATCACACAACTGCAGTATCCAGTACAAAAACATCAAAGCAAACAGCTGGTAGTACAGTGGAGAAAGTTTCTGTCCTCGACAGACAACAAAACCAGTCTCATTCAGTTCCTCACAAAGGAATGGAAACAAGAAAGGCATATTGAGAGACTCCATGGCAAAATTATGTATGTTACGTGTGAAGAATTATGTCATAAAATCACTGGTCAGGTTGTAAGCTTGTCACAGAGCTGAAATCATCTCAGGAAGAGGCAGATACCAGGATTCTCTTACACGCAGCACATGCTGCCACATCTGGTTTTCAGACAGTGTTGTTGTTGCTGATGACACAGACGTATTCTACTGCTTCTAGCCTTTAACAAGGATATCGGTGCTCATTGTACTTGAAATGTGGAACACAAGCCAGAACCAAATATATTGAGGTCCAGAAAGTGGCCAGTGTTCTTGGAGAATCTGTCTGTCATGGCATGCATTCATTCACTGGGTGTGATGCTGTCAGCACCTTTGCTGGACGAGGGAAGGTGAGCTCCTCAAAACTGTTGAAGTATGATCCGAGGTTCAGAAAATTGTTTTGTGAACTTGGAAAGGAAGGACTGTATCCCAATCACTGGTAGACAGATTAGAAACATTCACATGTCGGATTTATGCCTCTAAGACGGCTACGACTAAAGTTAATGAGCTGCGCTATTGTTGTTTGCATCAAAGAAAGGACACATTGAGCCACACCAACTACTCCATGCTCCAAACACAAGCACATTCTGCGAGCAAATCATCAAACTGCAATCTGGAGAAGGAGTCTGGAAGGCAAACCAGATGTACCACCACCAAGAGGTCACGGATGGAAGCTTGAAGTAATTGGAGATCAGGAAGAGCTACGATCCAGGAAGAGCCAGATCGACTGGATGGATTTAGCCACTGCTCCTGAAAAACTATAATGGAACTCCTTGCATGTAATTGTTCTAAAAAGTGCAGGCTTCCAAAGTGCACTTGTGTTATTAATGGAACTGAAGTGCTCAGAGCTCTGCAAACTGTCCCCATGCGAGAACCAGCAGATGACGAGGAAGAGGAGACTCCCACAGTAGATGAGGATGGACATTGATGATGAGGACTTTGACTGATACATGGTCTGTTATTATCCAGGATTAAAGACTGGTTTCAGTATTTGCAAATACGAACATTACAAATGTTGCAATTATGTGATGTGTGCCCTTTCTGTTGTTGTACATTGGATGATGTTGGTACTATTATGTAATCTGTATTGGAGGACTATGTATGCAATTAGTCATTACTACTGGTACAACTGAACTGTTTATGTATGTTCATGATATATAGATATATTAAAAGTTTATGTCGAAACGTTTGTCAGAATAATTAATGTGCAAGAAAAATCAAAAATTTGGTGGGTATCAGGAAATAAATGTCATTCCATATGGATTAATTTTAACATGTTTAACTATTATGACAATGCTTTTACTATTCTTAGTGGGAGATAACGGTATGTTCCTGATGCCAAATTGGATTTATACTGTAGAGTAGTGTGTCAATTGACTTCATTTGGAGTAAATATCTCAAAACTGCCTAATAATATTGAGATTTGCGAGTGCATATTCATTAATTCTCTACAAGGGGTTCATACCTCTGTAACATGTAATTTCAAACGTTTGACAGTGATATATCCACACATAACGTATATCCTTTATAACAATTGTATTATACTTAACTGGTTATGTTTTGGAACAATTTCAACATGTAATAAAAGTATGTTAAAAACATTAGGTTATTTTTCTGAAAATGTGTATTTGGGGAGCTATCATATAGTCTACATAACTAGTCTGTAATAACCTTAAGCTACTACTTCCAAATTGCTATCAGGCAAAAAATGTATCCCTCTAATATATATCTTTCAAGAAATGAGTATTAAAATTGGCCACCTTGACTGTAACCGATCGACCAAATTTTGGCCTGTGGCTGACTGACTATTAGCTCTGCCCTAAAATCTTGGCCAACGATTCTTGAAAGGACTGTCTTTGGGGGTTCCACCTCTAGGGTGGCAAACGTCAAGCCCCCAGGATATACTGTACTTAAAAAGATTCCTCAATGAAGATCAGGATTTAGATTGACGTAAAAGAGTAATAACTTCAAAATTGGGCCAAGGTCCACCTCTCGTAAAACTTTAATGCAAATCCGTTCAATGTTATTTCCGTAATCTTGCTATCCAACAAACAAAACAAACAGCCCGAAACTGATCACATAACCTCCTTGGCACAGATAAAAATTAATTGAATTCAGTAACCACTTGGACGAGTGTGATTGTCAGGGCCGAGGTGGCTATCAATTAATATTATCAAATTGAGAATGGTGGGGAAGAAAAGTTATGGAAAATGATAACCCGAAATAATAATATATATATATACTATATATTATAATATATATATATATATATATATATATATATATATATATATATATATTATATATATATATATATATATATATATATATATATTATATTTACATTTGTGCCTATAGCGCCTGTAGGCAGATTGGTGACCCAGGGCTCGGAGGTTAGGCTCTGGAGGTTCACTTTAGGGCTCTGATGGTTGGTCTCGCCCGTGGTGGTGCAGGCCAGGATTCTTATAGTGACGCCTGCGATTAGAGGCTCATGCCGCCCCCGTGTCCTCGATGCACTCGCAATCGAAGGTAGAGTGATGGGCAGGGCATGTGGGTGTTCTTAGGCCACTCGACGGTGCAGAAAGGTTTTGGTGTTGCTTCGGGGATCGAACTCGGGTCACCGAGAACGCCAGTCGGAGACGCTAACCACTCGCTACCGCCTCCTCATATTTACACAACAAAAAGTGGCAATAAACTGGCTAGCAGCCAAATAACATCAACCAAACAACGAACTGCTCGTGAAACTAAACAATAGTAATTCAGAGAAGTGGTATGGCACCCAATAACTCCTGTACAGCAGCTTGGAGGAGATGATGTGCGGCAGCAAATCCTCAGCGACGTAGTTAACATCTCAGGCAGTTGGGAGTGTTGAATGGTGTCGGGACAGTCGAAGAGCAGTCTGGAAGGGAGCTCAAGTCTCCAGGAGTGCCTTCAGAATGATGAGAACAGCAGCTTGTGGTGGAGGTATTGTCGGGTTGAGAGCGGGGAGCTGTTCGCCTGTCTCAGGGTGGTGCCTTTTGGGATCAGTTTGGATTGACTACCCCATACCCCATGGACACGGGGGTGTAGGGTATTGACGTGGAGCGGCCAACAAGCACTTGAGAGGTGAACCACGCCGGTGATACGAGTGGTAATCACCTCATCAGGTTGGATGGAACGAGGCAGGTGGGAGTTCCATACAGTGATCAATTTATTATGTTTGTGACACCGGTTTTCGATAAAAAAATGCTATCTTTAACCAATTTTTATTAATGTATTT
>JACEEZ010024066.1:0-48256 GCA_016584305.1 Chionoecetes opilio
AAAACGGGGGGGGTTTTTAAATTAAAAAAAATTTTTTAAAAAAGGGGTTTAAAAAAAAAAAGGGGGGGAAAAAGGGAAAAAAAAATTTTTTTAAAAAAAAAAAAATTTTTTTTTTTTGGTTTTTTTTTTTTTTTTGGGGTTTTTTTTTCCCCGGGGGGGGGTTAGGGAAAATTTTTTTTTAAAAAACCCCCCTTTTTCCCCCCCGGGGAAAAAAATTTTTCCCTTTTCCCCTTAAAAAGGAAAGGGGCGGGCCATTAAAAAAAAAAGGGGGAAAACCCCAAAAAAAAAAGGGGTTTTTTGGGGTTTAAAAAAAAAAAAATTTTTTTAAAACAAAAAAATTTAAAAACCCCTTTTTTAAAAAAAAGTAAAAAAAAAAAGGGGGGGGGGTTAAAAAATTTTAAAAAAATTTTTTGGGGGTTTTTTTTGGGGAAAAAGGGTTTAAAATTGTTTTTGGGGGGGGCCCCCCCCGGGGGGGGGGGGTTTTTCCTTTAAAAAATTTTTTAAAAAAAAAGGGGGGTTTTTTTTTTTGGGGTTTTTTTTATTTTTTCCGGGGGGGGGGAAAAAAAAAAACCCCAATTTTTAAAAAAAAAAAAAGGGGTTTTTGGGGAAAAATTTTTTTTTTTAAAAAAAAAACCCCCCGGGGGTTTTAAAAAAAATTTTTTTTTTTTTTTGGGAAAAGAAAAAAATTTTTTTTTTTTGGGGGTTTTTTAAAAATTTTTGGGGGGGGAAAAAGGGGGGCCCCCCCCCCCCTTTTTTTTCCCGGGGGCCCCCCCTTTGGGGGTTTTTTTTTTTTTTTTAAAAAAAAAATTTTTTTTTGGGGGTTTTTTGGGGAAAAAAATTTAAAATTTTTGGGGGGGGAAAAAAAAACTTTTTTCCGAATTTAAATTTTTTTTTTTTTGGGGTTTTTGGGGGTTTAATTTAAAACCTTTTGGGGTTTTTTTGGGGAAAATTTTTTTAAAATTTTTTAAAAAAAAACCCGGGCCCCCTTTTAAAAAATTTTTTTTTTTAAAAATTTTTTTTAAAGGGGGGGGGAAAAAAAAACCCCCCCAAAAAACCTAAAAGGGGTTTTTTAAAAAAAAACCCTTTTTTTTTAAAAAAAAAAAAGGGGGAAAATAAAAAGGGGGAAAATTTTGGGGAAAATTTAAGGGTTTTTAAAAAAAACCCCTTTTTTTTTAAAAAAAAAAAACCCAAAAAATTTTTTCCGGGAAAAAAAATTTTTTAAAAAAAAATTTTAAATTTCTTTTTTTTTTTTAAAAAAAAAATTTGGAAAAAAAAATTCCCTTTTTTTTTTTAAAAAGGGTTTTTTAAAAAAAAATTTTTAAAAAAAAAAAAAAATTTTTTTTTAAAAATTTTTGGGGGTTTTGGGGAAAAAAAAATTAAAAAAAAAAAATTTTTTTTAAAAAAAAACCCCTTTTTTTTTTTTTAAAAAATTTTTGGGGGTTAAAAAGGGGGTTTTTTTTTTCCCCCCTTTTTTAAAAAAAAAAAACCCAAAAAATTTGGGGGTTTTCCCCCCCCCCCTTTTTTTTGGGGGGGGGAAAAAAAAAAAAAAAAAATTTTTTTTTTAAAAAATTTTTTTGTTTTTTTTTTTTTTTTTTTTAAAAAAAAAAAAAAAGGGGAAAAAAAACCCCCCCAAAACCCTTTTTTTTTTGGGGGGTTTTTAAAAATTTTTTTTTAAAAAAAACCCAAGGTTTTTTTTTTTTCAAAAAAATTTTAAAAAAAAATTTTTTTGGGGGCCCTTACAAAAATTTTTTGGGGGCCCCCCCCGGGGTTTTTTTAAATTTTTTTAAATTTTTTTTCCCCCCCCCCCCTTTTTTTTTTTAAAAAAAAAAAAAAAAAAAATTTTTTTTTTTTTTTTTTTTTTTAAAGTTTATCTTTTTTGAAAATTTTTTTCCCTTTTTTTTTAAAAAAAAAACCAACCCAAAAAATCCCCCATTTTTTTTTTTAAACCGGGGTTTTTTTTTTTTAAAAAAAAGGGGGGTTTTTTTTGGGGGGTTTTTACAAAAAATTTTAAAAGGGCCCCCTTTTCCCCCAAAATTTAATCCAAAATTTTTTTAAATTTTAAAAAAAATTTTTTTCCAAATTTTTCCCCCTTTTTTTAAAAAATTTTTTTTTTTCCTTTTTCCTTTTTTTTTTTTTAAATTTAAATTTTTTTTTTTTTTAAAAAATTAGGTTAAAGGGTTTTTCATTTTAAAAAAAAGGTTTTTCCCCCCTTTCCCGGGGGAAAAAAAAATTTTTTAAAATTTTTTTCCTTTTTTTTTTTTTTCCCCGGAAACCCAAAAAAAAAAGGGGGAAAAAAATTTTTAAAATTTTTTTAAAGGGGTTTCCAAAATAAAAAAAAAAAAGGGGAAAAAATTTGGGAAAAAAAACCCCCCCCTTTTAAAAAAAAGGGGGGATTTTTTGGGGGTTTTAAAAAAAAAAAAGGGGGGTTTTTTTTTCCCCCCTTTTACGGGGGGGGGCCCGGGCCCCCCTTTAAAAAAAAAGGGGGGGGAAAAACAAAAATTAAACCTTTTTTTTTTTAAAAAAAAACCCAAACCAAAAAAAAAAAAAATTAAAAAAAAAATTTAAAAACCCCTTTTTTGGGGAAAAAAAAAAAAATTTTTTTTAAAAAAAACCCCCCCGGGGGCCCCCCCAAAAGGCCCTTTAAAAAAAAAAACCCCCCGGTTTTTCCCCCCCCCCTTTTAAAAATTTTAAAAAAAATTTTAAAAAAAAAAAAATTTTAAAAAAATTTAAAACCATATTTTTAAAGGAAAAAAAGGTTGGCCTTTTTTGGGGGGGCCCCCCCCCCAAAATTTTTTTCCCCGGGGGAAAAAAAACCAAAAAAAACCCGGGGGTTTTTGGGCCCCCCTTTTGGAAAGGGAAAAGGGGGTTTTTTGGGGGGACCCCCTTTTTGGGGGGGGCCCCCCCCTTTTTTGGGAATTCTTAAAAAAAATTAATTTTTAAAAAAACCCCCAAAAAAAAAAAACCTGGAAAAAAAAAAAAAATTTTTTTAAAACCCCCCCCCCGGGGGGGAAAGGGGGAAAAAAAAACCCCCCCGGGGGGTTTTTTTTTTTTCCCCAAAAATTTTTTTTTTTTTTTTTCCCCCCCCCTTTTTTTTTTTTCCCCCTTTTTTTTACCTTTAAAAAACCCCAAAAAAATTTTCCAAAAAAAAGGGGAAAAAAGGGGGGTTTTTTTAAAAATTTTCCAAAAAAAAAAACCCCCCCCCCCTTTTTTTTGGGGGGAAAAGGGGTTTTTTTGGGAAGGGGGGGGCCCCCCTTTTTCCTTTAAAAGGAAAAAATTTTTGGGGGGTTTTTAAAAAAAAAAGGGGGGTTTTTTGGGGGGGGGGTTTTTTAAAAAATTTTTTTCCCAAAAAAATTTTTTAAAAAAAATTTTTTAAAAAAAAAAATTTTTTTGGGGGGTTAAATTTTTTTTTTTTTTTTTTTTTTTTTTTTTTTTTTTTTTTTTTTTTTTTTTTTTTTTTTTTTTTCCCCTTTTTTTTTTTTTTTTTTTTTTTTTTTTTTTTTTTTTTTTTTTTTTTTTTTTTTTTTTTTTTTTCCTTTTTTTTTTTTTTTTTTTTTTTTTTTTTTTTTTTTTTTTTTTTTTTTTTTTTTTTTTTTTTTTTTTTTTTTTTTTTTTTTTTTTTTTTTCTTTTTTTTTTTTTTTTTTTTTTTTTTTTTTTTTCCTTTTTTTTTTTTTTTTTTTTTTTTTTTTTTTTTTTTTTTTTTTTTTTTTTTTTTTTTTTTTTTTTTTTTTTTTTTTCCCCTTTTTTTTTTTTTTTTTTAAAAAAAAAACCCCTTTTTTGGGCCCCCCTTTAAATTTTTTTTTTGGGGTTTTTTTTTTTTTAAAAAATTTTTTTTTTTTTCCCCCCTTTAAAAAAACCCCCCCAAATTTTTTAAAAAAAAAAAAGGGGGGGGGAAAAACCCAAAAATTTCCCCCCCCCCCAAAAAAGGGGGGGCCCCGGGGGTTTAGCCTTTTCCCCCAAAAAAGCCCCAAATTTTCCCCCGGGTCCCCAAAAAAAAAGGGTTAAATTTTTCCCCCAAACCCCCCCCCCCTTTTTTTTTTGGGGGAAATTGGGGAAAACCCCCGGGGTTTTTTTAAAAAAAATTGGGGGGGGGGGGGGGAATTTTGGGGGAAATTTGGGGGGGCCCCCGGGGGGTTTTTTAAAAAAAAAAAAAGGGGGCCAAGGGGAAAAAAAACTTTTTTTAAAAAAAAAATTTTTTTTTAAAAAAAAAAAAACCCCCAAAAAAAAATTTTTTTTTTTTTTTTCCCCTCCTTTTTTTGGGGGGGAAAAAAAAAAAACCCCTTTTTTTTTTGGGGGAAAACCCCGGGGCCCCCCCCCCCCCCCCTTTTTTGGGCTTTTTAAAAAACCCGGGGTTTAAAAAAAACCCCGGGGGGGGGGGGCCCCCCCCTGGGGGGGGGTTTTTTTCCCCCTTTTTTTTAAAAAAAAAATTTTTTCCAAAAACCCCAAAAAAAAACCCCCCCCCCCCAAAGGGGAAGGGGTTTTTAAAAAAATTTTAAAAACTAAAAAAAAAACCGAAAAAAGGGGGAAAAAAAATTTTCCCAAACCCCCCGGGGGAAAAAGGGGGGGGAAATTTTTTGGGGGGAAAAAAAATTTCAAAATTTTTTTCCCCCGGGGGTTTCCCCCCTTAAAAGGCCCGGGTTTTTGGGGGGAAAAAATTTTTGGGGTTTTTTTTTTTTTTTTAAAAAAAAGGGGGCCAAAAGGGGGGAAAAAACCCCTTTTTTTTTAAAAAAAAAACCCCAAAAAAAAAAAAAAAAGGGGGGGGTTTTTGGGGTGTTTTTGGGGCCCCCAAAAAAAAGGGGGGGAAAAAAAAACCCAAAAAAAGGGGGTTTAAAGGGGAAAAAAAGGGGGGAAGGGCCCCCCCCTTTTTAAAAAAAGGTTTAAAAAAGGGGGGGGGCCGGGGGGGGGGAAAAGGGGGGGGAAAAGGGGGCAAAAAAATCCCAAAAAAAGGGGGGAAAAAATTGGCGGGGGTTTTTTTTAAAAAAAAAGGGAAAAAAAGGGGGTTTTCCCCTTTTTTGGGGCTGGGGGGGGCCCCCCCCCCCCAAAAAAAAACCAAAAGGGGGAAAAAAGGGGGGGAAAAAAAAAAACCGGGGCCCCCAAAAAAATTTTTTTTTAAACCCGGGGGGGGGGAAACCCCCCCGGGGGGGGGGGGAAAAAAAATTTTTTGGAAAAAAAAAAAGGGGGGGGTTTTGCGGGAAAAAAAGGGGTTTTTTTTTAAAACCCCTTTTTTCCCCCCCCAAAAAATTTTTTGGGGGGGGGTTTTGGCCCCCGGGAAAAATTTCCAGGGGGGGAAAAAAACGAAAAATTTTTTCCCCAACAAAAGGGAAAGGGGGGGGTTTCCCCAAACAAAAAAAAGGGGGGGGTTGGGGCCCCCCGGGGGAAAAAAAATTTTTTTTTTAAAAAAACCCCCAAAAAAGGAAGGGGGGGAAAAAAAAAAAAATTCAAAGAAGGGGGGAAAAAAAGGGGGGGTTTAAAAAAGCCTTAAATTTTTTTTTTTAAAAAAAAAACCCAAAAAGGGGTTAAAATTTTAAGGGGGGGGGCCCCCCCCAAAAAAAAAAAAGGGGGGGGAAATTTAAAAAAAAAAAATTTTTTTAAAAATTTTTAACATTTTAAAAACCCCCCCCCCTTTTTTTTCCTTAAAAAAAAAGGGAAGAAAACCCCAAAAAAATTTTTTTAAAAAATTTTTTTTGGGGTTTTTTTCCCAAAAAAAAAAATTTAAAAATTTTGGAAAATTTTTTAAAAAGGGTTTTGGGGGGGAAAAAAAAATTCCCCCCCGGGGGGGGGGGGGCCCCCCCTTTAAAATTTTTTTTTTTTTTTTTTAAAAAAAACCCCAAAAAAAAAGGGGGAAAAAAATTTCCCCTCCCCCCCTTTTTTTTTTTTTTAAAAAAACCAACCAAAACCCCCCCCCCCCCCCAACCCCCCCCCCCAAAAAACCCCCCCCCCAAAAAGGGGGAAAAAAAAGGGGGGTTTGGTTTCCCCGGGCCCCCGGGGCCCCGGGGGTTTCCCCCCCGGGGGTTTTTTGGGGGGTTTTTAAAAAAGGGGAAAAACCCCCCTAATTTTTTTACCTTTTTTGGGGGGCCCCCAAATTTTTTTGGAAAAAAACCCCCCGGGGGGAAAAAGGCCCCAAAAAGGGGGGTTTTTTTTTTTTTAAAAAAAAAAAACCCCCTAAAAACCCCCAAAATTTGGGGGGGGGGTTTTTTAAAAAAAGGATTTTCCCCCTTTTTTTGGGGGGTTTTTTCCCCCTTTTTTTAAAAAAAGAAGGGGTTTTAAAAAATTTTTTTTTTTTTTAAAAAAAAAAAAAAGGGGGGAAGGGGAAATTTTCCCTGGGGGGGGAAAAAACCGGGTTTTTTTTAATTTTTTTTTAAATTTTTTTGTTTTTTTTTTTTTGGGGTTTTTTTAAAAAAAACCCCCGGGGGAAATAAAACCCAAAACCCTTTAAGTTTTTTCCCCCAATTTTTTTTTTTTTAAAAAAGGGGGTTAAGGGGGGGGAAAAAAACCTTTTTTGGGGGGGGGTTTTTAAAAAAAGGGGGGGGGCCAGAAATTTTTTTTTTTCCCTTTTTTCCCCTTTTAAACCCCCCAAAAAAAAAATTTTTTTTCCCCTTGGGGGGGGGGGGGGGGGCCCCAAAAAAGGGGCCCCAAAATTTTTTCCAACCCCCCTTTAAAAGGGTTTTTTTCCTTTTTTCCCCCCAAAAAGGTTAAAAATTTTTCCCCCTTTGGGAAAATTCCCCGGCCTGGTTTTTGGGGGGGGGAAAAAAACCCAAAAAAAGGGGGGGGGGTTTTTTAAAAAAAGGGGGGCCAAAAAAAAAACCTTTTAAAAAGGCCCTTCAAAATTTTTTAAAGGGGGGGTTTTTTTTTTTTTCCAAAAACCCAATTTAAAAATTTTCCCCTTAAAACCCCCCCCCCCGGGGTTTGGGGTTTTTTTTTTTCCCCCCCCCTTTTTAATTTTTAAAATTTTTAAAAAAAAAACCCGGGCCCTTCCAAAACCCCCCCCCCTTTTTTTTTTTTTTGGGGGGGAGGGGGTTTTTGGGTTTTTCCCCCCCCTTTTTTTCCCCCCTTTGGCCCCCCAACCGGGGGGGGCCCCCCCCCCCCCCAAAGAAAAGGGGGGGCCCCCTTTTTTTTTTTTTTTTTTTTTGGGGGAAAAAAAAAATTTTTTTTTAAAATTTTTTTTTTTGGGTTTTTTTAAATTTTTTTTGGGGGAAATTTTTTTTCCTTTTTTTCCCCCCCGGGGGGGGAAAAACCCCCCCCTTTTTTCCCCCCCTTTTCCCCCCCCCCAAAAAAAAAAAAACCCCCCCCTTTTTTTTTGGGGGGGGTTTTTTTTTAAAAGGCCCCAAATTTTTTTCCCCCCAAAACCCATTTTTTTAAAATTTAAAAATTTTTGGGCCCCCAAAATTTTAAAAAAAAAAAAAATTTTTTGGGGGGAAGGGTTTTTTTGTTCCTTTTTAAGGGGGAAAAGGGTTTTTGGGGGGAAAAAAAGGGGAAAAGGGTTTTAACAAAAGGGAAAAAAAAAGGGAAAAATTTTTAAACCCCAAACCCTTTTAAAACCCCGGGGGAAAAAAGGGGAAAAAAAAACCCCCAAAAAAAAATTTTCAAAAATTTTTCCCCGGGGGCCCCCCCCCCCCAAAAAGGGGGGTAAAGGGGGGGGCGGGGGTTTTTTTCCCAAAAAAAAAATTTTTTTGCCCCCCCGGGGCCCCCCCTTTTAAACCCTTTTTTTTAAAAAAGGGGGGGAAAAAGGGGTTTTTTTTTGGGGGGCCCCCCCTTTCCGGGGGTTGGAGGGCCCTTTAATCCAGGGAATTTTGTTTTTGGGAATTTTCCCCGGAACCCAAGCCCCAAAAAATTTTTTAAAACCCCCCTTTTTTTTGGGCCCTTTGGGGGAAAAAAAAAAGGGGGGGGTTTCCCCCCCCCCCTTTTTTTTGGGGGGGCCAAAAAAAAAAAAAACCCCCCGGGGGGGGGGGTTTTTGGCAAAAAAATTTCCCCGGGGGGTTTAAATTTCCCTTTTTTAAAAAAAAAAAAAAATTTTTTTCCCCCCTTGAAAACCTTTTTCCCTTTTCCCCCTTTTTCCCTTTCGGGAAACCCGGGGGGGGAAAAAAACCCCCCCCCAAAAAAAAAAAAAAAAACCCAAAAAAAAAAAAAGGGCCGGGGTTTGGGGGGCCCCCCCCCCAAAAAAAAACCCTTGATTTTGGGGGAAAAAAAAAGGAAAAACCCCCAAAAAAAAATTTTTAAAGGGGAAAAAGGGGAAACCCCCCCCCCAAATTTTCCCCAAATAAATTTTTTTTAAAAAAATTTTGGGGGGGGGAAAGACCCCCGGGCCCCTTTTTTCCCCTCTAAAAAAAAACCCGGGCCCCCTTTAAACCAGGGGTTCCCCCCAAAAAAAATTTACCTTTTTTTAAAAAAAAACCCGGGGGGGGGGAAAAACCCCCCCCCAAAAATTGGGAAAAAAAAACCCCCTTTGTTTTTTTTAAAAAAACCCCCTTTTTTAAAAAAAAAGGGGGCCCCCCCCCAAAAAACCCCTTTTGGGGGAAAAAAAAAAAAAAAGGGGTTTTGGGGAAAAAGGGGGGGGGAAAAAAAAAATTTTTTAAAAAAATTTTTTTTTTAAAAATTTTTTTTTTTTTTTAAAAAACCCGGGGGGTTTTTTCCCTTTTAAAAAAAGTGGGGGGTTAATTTTTTTAAAAATTTAAAAAAAAAAAGCCCCCAAAAAAAAAAAAAAAAAAGGGGGTTAAAAAAACCCCCCTTTTTTAAAAGGACCCTTTTTCCCCCAAACCCAAAAAAATTTTTTTCCCCCTTTTTTCCCCCCCAAAAAAAACCCCCCCCCCGGGGGGGGGGGTTTCCCCCGGAGGGGGGGGGAAAAACCCGGGGGGCCCCCCTTTTTCCCCCCGGGCCCCCCCCAAAAAAAACCCGGGTTTTTCCCCCCAAAAACCCCCCCAAAGGGGGGGGGGGGCCCCCGGGCCCGGGCCCCCCCCCCCCCGTTCCCAAAGGGGGGGTTTAAACCCGGGGGGTTTTTTTTTTTTCCCCCGGGGGTTTTTTTAAATTTTAAAAAAAACCCCCCAAAAAAGGGAAAAAAAAATTTTTAAAAAAAAAGGGGGGGCCCAAAAAAAAAGGGAAAAGAACTTTAAAAAAAAAATTTTTTTTTCCCCCCTTTTTAAACCCCCAAAAAAAAAAGGGGGGGGAAAACCCTCCCCCCCGGGGGGAAACGGGGGGGGGGAAGGGGGCCGGGACCCCCCCCCCCCAAAAAAAAAGGGGGTAAAAAAAAAAAAAAAAACCCCAAATTTGGGGGGGCCCCCCCAAAAACCCCAATTTAAAAAGGGGCCCCCCCCCCAAAAAGGGGCCTTTTTGGGGAAACCCCCAAACCCCCCTTTTTTCCCCCCGGGGGGGTTTTTTTAAAAAAAACCCCCGGGCCCCCCCCCCCAAATAAACCCAAACCCCCGGGAAAATTTTAAAGCTTTTTTCCCCGGGGGCCCCCCCAAACCCCCCGGCCCTTTGGGGGCCCCCAATTGGCCCCCCGGGTTTGGGGGCCCCCTTTGGGGGGAAAAAGGGGCCCCAGGGGGGGGGAAAAAAAAGGAAGGAACGAAACCCCCGGGCCCCCCAAAAAAAAAAAAGGGGGGGGGGGGGGAAAAAACCCCAGGGAAAAAAAAATTTTTTTTTTTAAAAAAAAAACCAAAACCCCCTTTGGGCCCCCGGGGAAAAAAATTTTAACCCCCGTTTCCCCCCCCCCAAAAAGGGCCCTTTTAAATTTTTTTTTGGGGCCCCCCAAGGGGGGTTTCCCTTTTAAAAAAAATTTTAAAAAAAAAAAAAAAGGGGGGGAAAAAAAAAAAAAAGGGGGCAAAAAAAAAAGGGGGGAAAAAAAAAAAAAAGGTTTAAAAAAAAAAAAAGGGGGGGTTTTTTTAAAAGGGGGGGGAAAAAAAAAAACCCCCCCAAAGGGAAAGGAAAAGGGGGGCCCCCAAAAAAAAAAAGGGGGGTTTTTGGGGGCCCCAAACCCAAAAAACCCAAAGGAGAAAAAAACCCCCCGGGGGGGGGGGGCCCGGGGGAAGGGGGGCCCCGGGGGGGGAAAAAACCCCAAAAATTTAAAAAGGGAAAAAAAGGGGGTTTTGGGGGGGAAATTTTTTTCCCGGGGGAACCCCAAACCCCCCAAAAAACCCCCCCCCCCAATTGGGCCCCGGGGGTTTTTTTTAAAAAAAAAGGGGGGGTTTTTTTTCCCCTTTTAAAAACCCTTTTTGGGGCCCCCTTTTCCAAAAAACCCCCCCCGGGGGGCCCCGGGGGTTTCCGTTTCCAAAAAAATTTAAAAGGGGGGAAATTTTTTTAAAGGAAAAAAAAAAAAAAAAATAAAAAACCAAAAAAAAAAAAAAAAAAAAAAAAAAAAAAAACCCCAAAAAAAAAAACCCCCGGGGGGGGAAAAAAAAATTTAAAAAAGGGTAAAAAGAAAAAAAGGGGTTCCCCTTTTTTTCCCAAAAAAACCCCCCCCCCTTTTTTTTTACCAAAAAAAAATTTTTTTTAAAAAAAAAAAATTTTTTTTTGGGGGGTTTCCCGAAAGGAACCCAAAAAACCCCTTAAAAAAAATTTTTTTTTTTGGGGGGGGAAACGGAAAAAGGGGGGAAAAAAAAAAAACCCCAAAAAAATTTTTTAATAAAAAAAAATTAAAAACCCAAAAGGGGATTGGGGGGGGCGGGGGGGTCCCCCCCCAAAAGGGCCCCGGGCCCCCAACCAAAAAAAAACCCCAAAAAAAATTTTTAAAAAAAGGGGCCCCTTAAAATTTTTGGGGGGGGGGAAATTTTTGGGGGAAACCCAAAAAGGGGGGGAAAAACCCCAAAAAAAAAAAAGGCCCCCCCTTTTTAAAAAACCCCCCAACCCGGTCTTTCCCCCCAAAAAAAGGGGGGCCCCTGTACAAAAAAAACCCCCCTTTTAAAACCCAAAAACTGGGGGGGGAAAAAAAAAATTTTTTTTTTGGGGGGGGGAAATTTCCCCCTTTTTTCCCGGCCCCCCCCAAAAATTAAAAAAAAACCCCCAAAAAGGGGGGGTTTTTCCCAAAAAAATTTTTTTAAAAAAAATTTTTTTCCCCCCCCAAAGTTTTTTTTTTCCCCCGGGGGGAGGGGATTCCCTTTTGGGGGAAAGTCCCCCAAAAAGGGGGCGGGAAAACCAAAAGTGGGGGGGGCCCGGGGTTAAAAAAAAGGGGAAAAAAAAATTTCCCCCCCTTTAAAAAAAAAAATTTTTTTTAAAAAAAATTTTAAAAAGGGCCCCCCCAAAAGGGGGAAAAGGGGAAAAAAAGGGGGGGGGGGGGGGGGTTTTTTTTAAAAAAAAATTTTTTAAAAAAACCCCCCCCAAAAAAAGGGGCCCCCGGGGGGAAAGGGAAAAAAAATTTTTTTTTTCCCCAAAAAGGGGGGGGGTTCCTTTTTTTAAAAATTTTTTTTAAATTTGGGTTAATCTAAAAGGGGGGGAAAAAAAACCCCAAATTTTGGGGGTTCCCCCAAAAAAATTTCCGGCCCATTAAAGGCCCCCGGGGAAAAAAAGGGGGGGGGGGAAAACCCCAAGGGTTTGGGAGGGTTTTTTTGGGGGAAAAAGGGAAAAGGGGGGTTTTTTTTGGGGGGGGTTTTTCCCCGGGGGGAAAGGGGGGGGAAAAAAAAAAAGGAAAGGGAAACCCCAAACCCCCAAACCCCAAGGGGGGGGGGGAAAAAAAAGGGGGGGGGGCCCCCCCCCCCCCTTTTTTTTTTTTTTTAAAAAAAACCCCCCTTCCCCAATTTTAAAAAACCAGGAAATTTAAAAATTTTTGGGGGTTTTTTGCGGAAGAAGGGGCCTTTTTGGGGGGGGGTTTTTTTTTTTTTTTTTGGGGAAAATTTTCCTTTTTTTTTTTTTTGGGGGGGGGGGGGGGTTTTAAAAACCCCCCGGGGGTTGGGGTAAGGCCCCCCCAAAGGGGGTTTTTTTAAAAAAAAAAATTTTGAAAAGGGGGGTTTTATTTTAAAAAAATTTTTTTCCCTTTTTTTTTTTTGGCCCCCCCGGATTTTTGGGGGGGGTTGGGGGGGGTTGGGGGGGGTTTTAAAAAATTTTTTTTCCCCCCCAAAAATTTTTTTTTTCCCCCCCCTTTTTTTGGGGGGGGGGCCCCCCCCCAAAAATAGTTAAAAATTTGGTTTGGGGCCCCTTTAAAATTTTTTTGGATTGGGGTTGGGGGGGGGAAAGGGGAATTTTTTTTTTTAAAAAAAAAGGGGGGGGGGGGGGGGGCCCCCAAAACCCCCAAAAAAAAAAATTATTTGGGGAAAAATTTTTTTTAAAAAAATGGGAAAAAATGCAGGGGGGGTTTTTTTTTTTTTAAAAAAAAAGGGGGGGGTCCTGTTCCTCCCCCGCCTGTTTCTTTTTTTTTGGGGGGGGGGGGGGGGGGGGGAAATTTAAAAAAAAACCCTTTTTTTTTCCCCCCCCAAACCCCCCCCCAAAAGGGGGTGGGTTTTTTTTTTTCCCCCCCCCGGGGAACCCCCCCCCCCGGGGGGTTTTTTTTTTTTGGGGGGCCCCCCCGGGGGGGGGGCCCCCGGGGGCCCCCGGGGGTTTTTAAAAAGGGGGGCCCCCGGGGGCCCGGGGCCCCCCCTTAAAAAAACCCCGGGGTTTTCCCCCGGGGGGGGAAAAACCCCCGGGGGGGGGGGGGGGGGAAAAAAAAAAAATTTAAGGGCCCCCCGGGGGGAAAAGGGGGGGGAAAAAGGGAAAAAAAAACCCCGGGGGGGAAAAAAAATTGAACCCCAAAAAAAGGGGGGGGGAAAAAAAAAAAAAACCCCCCCCCCGGGGCCCCCCCCAAAAGGGGGGGGCCCCCCTTTTTTTTTTTTTCCCCCTTTTTAAAAACCCCCAAAAAAACCCCCTTTACCTTTTTTTTTAATTTCCCCAAAGGGGTTTTTTCCCCGGGGGCCCCGGGGCCCTTTTGGAATTTTTTTCCCCCCCCCGGGTTTTTTCCCCCCGGGGAACCCTTTTTTGGGGGGGAAAAAAAAGGGGGGGGCCCTTTTGGGGGCCCAAAAAGGCCCTTTTTTTTGGGGGAAAAAATTTTTGGAAAACCCCTTTTTTTTCCCCCCCCAAAAAGGGGCCCAAAAAACCCCCCCCAAAAGGGGGGGCCCCCTTTTAAAAAAAAAAACCCCCTTTCCCTTGGGGGGTGGGGGGCGGGGGAATTTGGAAAAAAAAAAAATTTTAAAAAAGGGGGGCCCCCCCTTTTTAAAAAAAAAAAAAAAGGGGGGGGCCCCCCCCTTTTTTTTTTTTGGGGGCCCCAAAAAAATTTTTTTCCCGGGGGAAAAAAAAAACCCCCAAAAAAAAATTTTTAAAAAAAGATTTTAAAAACCCCCAAATTTTTTCCCCCTTTTTTTTTTAAAAAAAAACCCCCCTTTTTTAAAAAAAAAGGGAAAAAAAAATTTTTTTCCCAAAAAAAAAATTTTTTTTAAAAAAATTTTTAAAAAGGCCCAAAAAAGGGGGGTTTTTTAAAAAAAAGGGGGGGGGGTTTTTTTAAAAAACCCTTTGGTTTGGGGGGAAAGGTTTTTAAAAAGGGGGGGCCCCCCCCCCCAAAAAAAAAACCCCCTTTTGGGGAAGGGGGGGGTTTTTTTTTTAAAAAAAAACCCTTTTTTTAAAACCCCCGGGGGAAAAAACCGGAAAGGGGGGTTTTTTTGTTTTAAAACCCTTTTTGGGGGGGCCCTTTTTCCCCCCCGGGGCCCCCCCCAAAAAACCCCCAAAAACCCCCCCGGGGAAAAAAAAATTTTTTCCTTTTAAAAAAAAAAAAAAAAAAAAAGGGGGGGGGGAAAAAAAAAAAAAAACCCCCCGGGAAAAAAAAAATTTTTTGGGCAAAGGGGGGCCCCCCTTATAAGGGGGGCCCCCAAAAAATTGGGGAAAAAAACAATTGGGGGGGGAAAGGGGGGGGAAAAAACCCCCCCCCCCCCGGGGGTTCCAAAATTTTTTTTACCCCCCCCCTTTGGGGGTTTTTAAAAAATTTTTTTCCCGGGGCCCCCCCAAAAAAAAAAATTTTCCAAAAACCCCCCCCAAAAAAAAAAATCCCCTTTTTCCCCCGGTTTTCCCCCCCCCCCCCACCTTTTCCCCTTTTTTTAAAATATAACCCCCTTTTTTTAAAAAAAAAAAAAAAAGGGTTTTTTTTGGGGGGGAAAAAAAAAAAAAAAAAATTTTAAAAAAAAACCCAAAACCCCGGGGGTTTTTTTCCCTTTTCCCCCCCCCCAAAAGGGGCCCCCCCTTTTCGGGGTTTTTCCCGGGGTTTTTTTTTTTGGGGGCCCCCCCTTTTCCCCCCCCGGGGGTTTTGGGGGGAAGGGGGGAAAATTGGGGCCCCCCCTTAAATTTTTGGGGGGGGGAAATTTTTGGAAAAAAAAACCCCCCCCTTTTCCCCCCCCCCCAAAATTTTTTTCCCCGGGGGGGGGGGGTTTTTAAAAAAAGGGGGGGGGGGGAAAAAAAAACCCCAAAACCGGGGGGCCAAAAAAACCCCCCCTTTTTTTTTTTAAAAAAAAAATTTTTAAAAAAAGGGGGAAAAGGGGGCTTTTCGATTCGGGGGGTTTGGTTTCCCCTTTTTTTGGGGGGGGGGGGAAGGAACCCCTTTCCCCCTTTTCCTTAAAGAAAAAAAAAACTTGGGGGGGGAAAAACCCCCCTTTTTTTGGGGGAAAGGGGCCCCCCCCCCAAAACCAAAAAAAAGGGGGGGGGAAAATTTTTTTAAAGGGGGGGGTTTTTTTTTCCCCCCTTTTCCCCCCTTTTCCGGGGGGCCCCCAGGAAAAACCCCAAAGGGGGGTGTTTCCCCCGGGGGAAAAAAAAATTTTTAAACCCTTTTAAAAAGGGGAAAAAAAAACCCCCCAAAAAGGGGGGGGGTTAAAAAAATTAAACCGGAAAACCCCCGGGGGAAAACCCCCCACCCCCAGGGGGTAAAAACCCCAAAAAAAAACCCCCTTTTTTTGGGGGGGAAAAAAAGGGGTTTTTTTTAAAAAAAAACCCCTGGGCCCTAACCCCGGGTTTTGGGGGATTCGGGCCCCCCCCCAAAAAAATTTTTTCCCCAAAAAAAAATTTTTTTTGGGAAAAAAACCCCCTTTTTTTTAAATTTTTTTTTGGCCCCCCCCTTTTTTTTTTTAAATTTTATTTTCAAAACCCCCCCCCCGGGGGGGGGGTTTTTTTGGGGGGGGGCCCCCCCCGGGGGCCCCTTTTTCCCGTTCCCCGGGAAAATTTTTTTAAAGGGGGGGTTTTTCCCAAAGGGTTTTTCTTTTTTCCCCCCCAAAAGGGGGAAAAAAAAAGAAAAATTTTTTAAAAAGGGGAATTTTCCCAAAAAGGGGGGCCCCGGGGGGCCCCCGGGCCCGGGGGTTCCCCCCCCAAAACCCCAAAAAAAAAAAAAAGGGGCCCCTTTTTTTTTAAAAAAAAAGGGGGGGCCCCTTTTCCCCAAAAAGGGCCCCGGTTTTTTGGGTTCCCCTTCCCCCCCATTCCCAAAAATTTCCCCCCCTTTCCCGGCCAAAAAGGGGGGGAACCCCCCCAACCCCCAAAAAGGCCCCCAAGGGGGGGCCGGAAGGGGTTTGGGCCCCCCTTTTCCTTTGGGGGGGTTTTTTTTTCCCCCCCCCCGGGGGGAAAATTTTTCCCCAAAACCCCCCCCCTATTTTTTGGGGGAAAACCCCCCCCTTTCCCAAAAATTTTTTTTTGGTTTTGGGGAAAAAAGGGGGGTTCCCCCTTTTGGGGGGGGGGGGAAAAAAAAAAGGGGGGGGGAAATTTTAAAAAAAAGGGGGAAAACCCCCCCTTTTGGTTAAGGGGCCCCCCTTTTTAAAAAAATTTTTTTTAATTGGGGAAAAACCCCGGGGTTTTTGGGGGGTTTTCCCCAAAAAAAAATTTTTTTTTTTTCGGTTTTTTGGCAATTTTAACCCCCCCTTTTTTCCCCGGGGGGTTTTTTTTTCCCAAATTTTAAAAATTTTTTTGCTCTTTTAAAAAAAATTTTCTTACCCTTTTTTTGGGAAAAAAAAATATGGTTTTTTTCCCCCAAAAGGGGGGGGGTTTTTTTGGGGGGCCCCGGGGGGGCCCCCAAAGGAACCCCCCAAAAAGAAAAGGGGGTTTTTTTAAAAAAAAAAATTTTGGGCCCCCTTTTTTAAAAAAAAAACCCCCCTTTCCCAAAAAAGGGAAAAAAAAAAAAATTTTCCCCAACCCCTTTTGGGGGGTTTTTTCCCCCCCGGGGGGGGAAACCCAAGGGGAAAAAAAAAATTGGGCCCCCCGGGGGGTTTTTTTAAAAATTTTTTCCCCTTAATTTTCCCCCCCCCAAAATTTTTTTTTTTCCCCCCCCCCTTTTTAATTTTTTTTTTCCTTTTGGGGGCTTTTTCCCCCCCTTTTTTTTGGGAAAAGGGGGGGGCCCCCCCCCCCCCAAAAAGGGGGGGTTTTTTTCCAAAAAAATTTTTTTTTAAATTTTGGGGGGGCCCTTTTTTTTTAAAATTTTTTTTTTTTTTAAAAAAATTTTTTTTTTGGAAATTTTTTAAAAAAAACCCCCCCCGGGGGGGGGCCCCCCCAAAACCAAAAAATTTTTTAAAAGGGGGGGGGGGTTTTGGGCCCGGGGGGCCCAAAAAAAAAGGGGGGGCCCGGGTTTCCCCGGGGAAATTGGGGAAAAAAAAAATTTTGGGGGGGGGGGGAAAGGGGGTTTTTTGGGGGGAGTTTTTGGGAAAAAAGGGGGTTTCCGGCGGGGGGCCCCCCCGGGGGGGGGGTTGGGGCCCCCCAACCCCGGGGGGGGGGGAAAAAATTTTCCCCCTTGGGGAGGGGGGGGGAAAAAAAAACCCAAAGGGGGCCCCCAAAAGGGTTTTTTTTTTTTTGGGGGGTTTTTTAAAAATTTTTTTTGGGTTTTTGGGGTTTTTTTTTAAAAAATTTTTTTTTTTTTTTTTTTTCCCAAAAACCCCCAAAAAGGGGGGTTAAAAACCCCCCCAAAAGGCCCCCTTTTTAGAAAAGGGGGGGGAAAAAGGGGGGAAAAAAGGGGTTTTAAAAGGGGGGCCCCCGGGGGGGGGGCCGGGGGGGGGCATTGGGGGGGCCGGGGGGTTTTTCCCTTTTGGGGGGGGGGGGTTTTTTTTTTTTTGGGGGAAAAAGGGGGGGGGGGGGGGCCGGCAATTTTTTTCCCCGGAACCCCCCCCCCAAAAAAAGGGGTTTTTTAAAAACCCCCCATTTGGGTTACGCCGGGGGAAAAAGGGGGTTCCGGGGGGGTTTTTTGGGGGAAATTTTTCCCCCCTGGGGCCCCCTTTTTTTTGGGGGGTTTTTTTCCCCCCCTTTTTTGGGTTTGGGGAAACCGGGGGGGAAAAATTTTGGGGGTTTTTTTTTGGGGGGGCGGGGGGGGGGGGGGGGGAAAAAAAAAAATTTTTTTAAAAAAAAATTTTTCCCCCAACCCCCCCCGGTTTTAAGGGTTTGGAAAATTTTTAAAAAAAAAAAAACCCCCCCCGGGAAAAAACCCCCCTTTTTTTTTTTTTTTTAAACCGGGGGCCGGGGGGTTTTTGGGGCCCGGGGGGGGGGGGGTTTGGGGGAAAACCCCCCCAAAAAAAGGGGCCCTTTTCCCCCTTTTTAAAAATTCCTTTTCCCCCGGGGGGGGGGGGGAAAAAAAAAATTTGGGGCCCCCGGGGGGGGGGCCCCCAAAAAACCCCGGGGGAAAAAGGGGGGGCCCCGGGGGAATTTTTTTTTGGGGGGGGGGGGGGGGGCCCCCCCGGGGGGCCCCGGGTTTTTGGTTGGGGAAAACCCGGGGGGGCCCCCGGGGGGAAAAAAGGGGGGGTTCCCGGGGGGTTTTTTTTTGGGGGGGAAAAAAGGCCCCCTATTTTCCGGGCCCCCCCTTTTTTTTTTGGGGGGCCCCCCCGCCCCTTTTGGGTTTTTGGGAAAAAAAAATTTCCCCGGGGGGGGGGGGGGGGAAAATTTTTTTGGGCAAAATTTTTTTCTTTTTTTTTTTTTAAAACCCCTTTAAAAAAAAAAAAAGGGTTTTTAAAAAAAAACCCCCCCCCCAAAAAATTTTGGGGGTTTTTTGGGGGGGGGGGGGAAAAAAAAATTTTTAAAAAAAAAACCTTGGGGTTTCCCAAAAAAAAAGGGGCCCCAAAAAAAAAAAAGGGGAAAAAAAAAAAAAAAAATTTTTAAAAAAAGAAAAATTAAGGGAAAAAGGGGCCCGGGGGGCCCCCCCTTTTTTTTTTGGGGGGGTTCCCCCCCAAAAAAAAAATTGGAAAAAAAAAGCCAAAAAAAAAAAAAAATTAAAACCCGGGGGTTTTTTTGGGGGGGCCCCTTTTAAAAAGGGCCAAAAAAGGAAAAAAAAAAGGGGAAAAAAATTTTTTTGGGGGGAAAAAAAATAATTTTTTTCCGAAAAAAAGGGAGGGTTTTTTTAAAAAAAACCCAAAAGGAAAAAAAAAATTTAAAAAGGGTTTTTTTTTAAATTTAAAAAAAAAATTTAAACAAAAAAAGGTTTTTTTAAAAAAAAAAAAAAAAAGGGGTTTTTTTTGGGGTTTTGGGAAAAAAAAACCTTAAAAAGGGGGGGGGGGTTTTTTTCCCCCCAAAAAAAATTTTCCCCGGGGGCCCCGGGGGGTTTTTTTAAAACCCCAAAAAAAAAACCCTTTTCCCCCGGGGGGGCCCCCTGGTGGCAAACCCCCCCGGAATTTTTTTGGGAAAAAAAAAAAACCTTTTAAAAGGGGGGTTTTTAAAAAAAACCCCCCCCCCAAAAAAAAAATTTTTTTTCCCCCCCAAAGGGTTTTAAAACCCCCCCGGGGGGGTTTTTAAAATTTCCCCTTTTTCGAAAAATTTTTCCCCCCCGGGGTTGGGGCCCCCCCCCAAAAAGGGGGGAAAAAAAAATTTTAAAAAAAAACCCCAACAAAAGGGGTTTCCCCCCTTTTTTGGGGGGGAAAAAAAAAAGGGCCCCCAAAAAAAAAATTAAATTCCAAAAAAAAAAAAAAAATTTTTTAAAAAAAAAAAAAATTTTTTTTGTGGAAACAGAAAAAAAAAAACAAACCCCCCAAAAAAAGGGGAAAACCCCCCCCCCAAAAAATTCCCTTTTTTTAAAAAAAAATTCCCCAAAAAAAAAAAAGAAACAAAAAAATTTTTAAAAAAAAAATTTTTAAAATAATTTTTTTTTAAAAAATTTTTTTTTTAAAAAAAAAGGGGAAAAAAAAAAATGGGTTCCGGGGAAAAAATTTTTTAAAAAACCCCCCCCCAAAAAAAATTTTTTTTTTAACCGGGGAAAAAAAAAAACCCCCCCCGGAACAACCTTTCCCCCCAAAAAGGGGGGGTTTTTTTTTTAAATGGGAAAAAAATTTTTTTCCCCCCCCCCCGGGGGGGAAAAACCCCAAAAAAAAAAAATTTTAAAAAAAAAATTTTTCCCCCAAAGGGTTTTTTTTGGGGGGGGGGGGGGTGTAAAAAGGGGGGGGGGGAAAAAACCCCCCTTTTTTTAAAAAACCCCCCAAAAAAAAAAACCCCGGGCCCCCCAAAAAAAGCCCCTAAAACCCCAAAAAAATTTAAAAAATTTTTTTACCCAAGGGCCCAAAAATTTAAAAAAAAACCCCAAAAAAGGGGGGGGGGAAAAAAGGGGGGGGGCCCGGGGGGGAAAACCCCCCCGGGGGGCCCCGGGGGGGGCCCCCGGGGGGGGGGTCCAACTTATCAAGGTTTCCCCAATTTTTGGGTTTTGGGGGGGGGGAAAATTTTTTGGGAAAAAAGGGGGGGGGGGGGGGGGGTTTTTTTTAAAAAAAATTGGGGAAAAAAAGGGGGGGGTTTTAAAAGGGGTTTTTTTTTGGGGGGCCCCTTTTTCCCAAAAAAAGGGAAAAAAAAAAAAATTTTGGGGTTTTTTTTAAAAAAAATTTTTTCCCTTTTTTTTTTTTTTTTTTCCTTTTTTTAAAAAAAAAAAAATTTAAAAAAAACCCCCCCCCCCTTTTTGGGGATTAAAAAAATTTTTTAAAAATTTTTCCCTTTTTCCCCCTTTTTTCCCCTTTTTGGGGTTTTAAAAAGGGGTTTTTAAAAAAAAGGAAAAAAAAAGGTTTTAAAAAAGTTAAAAAAAAAAATTTTTTTTTCCCCCCCCCCGGGGGGGGGTTTTGGGGGGATTTATTTCCCCCCCCCGGGGGAAATTTTAAACCCCCTTTTTTTTTGGGAAAATTTTTTTTTTAAAAAATTTTAAAAAAAAATAAAACGAAAAAAAATTTTTTTTTTCCCCCGGTTTTTTTCCCCCTTTTTCCCCCCGGTTTTTAAAAGTTTAAAATTCCCCCCTTTTTTTTTCCCAAAAAAAGGGGGGGGGCCCCCCCCCAAAAACCCCTTTTTTAAAAAATTTTTTTGGCTTCTTTTTTTTTTTTTAAAAAAAAAAAACCTTTAAAAAAAAAAAGGAAAAAAGTATTAAAAAACCCCCCCCGGGGGGCCTTTTAAAAGGGGGCCCAAAATTTTTTCAATTTTTTTTTTTTACCAAAAAAAAAAAATTTTTTTTTTTTTCCCCTTTTTAAAAAAAAACCAATTTTTCTAAATTTAAAATTTTTTTTTAAAAATTTAAAAAAATTTTCCCCCCCTTAAAAAATTTTGGGGGGGGGTTTTTTGGGGGTTTTTTTTTTTCCCCCCAAAAAAAAGGGCCCCCCCTTTTTTCCCCTTTTTTTTTTGGGGGGGGGAAAAAAAACGGGGCCCCAAAAGGGGGGAAAACCCCCTTCCCCTTTTTTTTTGGGGAAGGGGGGGTTTTTTTAAAACACCCCTTTTTCCCCCGGGGTTTTTTTTTTTAAAACCCCCCCCAAAAAACCCCCCCCCCCCGGGGCCCCCGGGTTTTTTTTTTTTTTTTTTTAAAAAAATTTTTTTTTTTTTAAAAAAAATTGGCCCCCCTTTTTTTTTTTCCCCCCAAAAACCCCAATTTTAAAAAAAGGTTTAAAAAAAATTTTAAAAAAAAAATTTTTTTTTTTTTTTTTTTTTTTTTTGGGGGGGGAAAAAGGGGGGGGCCCCCGGGCCCGGGAAAAATTTTAGTTTTAAAAAAAAAAAATTTTTTTAAAAAAAAAAAAAAACCCCCCCCCTTTTCCCTTTTGGGGTTTTTTTTTAAAAAATTTTTATAAAAAAAAGGGGAAAAAAACCCCCCGGGGGGCCCCCTTTTTTAAAAAATTTTTTAAAGGGGGTTTTTTGAAATTTTTTTTTTTTAAAAAAAAATTTTTTAAAAAAAAAAACAAAAAAAAAAAAAAAAAAAGTTTTTTTGTTTAACCCCAAAAAAAAAAATTTTAAAAAAAAAAATTTTTTCTTTTTTTAAAAGGGCCGCAAAGTTACCCCAAAAAACCCCCCGGGGGGTTAAATTTTTACCTTTTCCAATTCGGGTTTTTGGGTTGGCCCCCCGGGGGGAAGGGGGGCCCCCGGGGCCCCCCCTTTGGAAAAAAACCCCCCTTTTTTTTTTAAAAAACCCCGGGGGAAAAAACCCCCAAAGGGGGGGGCCTTTTTTGGGGGGGGGGAAAAAAATTTTCCCCCTTTTTAAAAACAACTCCCAAAAAAAAAATTTTTTTTTAAATTTTTGGCCCCCTTTTTTTGGGGGGGGCTTTGGGAAAAGGGGGGGCCCCCCCCCCCCCCCCCCCCCCCCCCAAGGGGGGGGGGCCCCCCCTTTTCCCCGGGGCCTTTTAAAATTGGGGGGTTTTGGGGGTGGAAAAAATTTTTTTTTTTGGGGAAAATTTGGGGGGAAAAAAAGGGGGGGGAAAAAAAAAAAGGGGAATCCTTTCCCCCCCCGGGGGGGGCCCCTTTTTTTTTGGGGGCCCCCGGGGGGGGAAAAAACCCAAAAAATTTCCCCCCTTTGGGTTTGGGGTTTTAAATTTAAATGCCGGGGGCTTCCCGGGTGGAAAAAAAAAAAAAAAAAGGGGGGGGGTTGGGGGGGAAAAAAATTTTTTAAAAAATTTTTTTTTTTTCCCGGTTAAAAGTTTTGGGAAAACGGGAAATTTTTTCCAAATTTTTTTTTTAAAAAAACCCCTTTTAAAAAAAAATTTTTAAATTTTCTTCCTTTCCCCCCCCCCCCTTTTTTTTTGGGGGAAAAAAGGAAAAATTTCCCCCTTTTTTTTTGGGGGTTTTCTTGGGAAAAAGGGGGTTCCCCCTTTTGGGGGGTTTTTTGGGGGGCCCTTTGGGGGGGAAATTTTAAAAAATTTTTTCCCCCCGGGGGGGTTTTTTTTTTTTTTTCCCGGGGGGGGGGGGGGTTGTTTGGGGAAAAATTTTTTGGGGGGGAAAAAGGGCCCTTTTTTTTAAAAAAAAGGGGGGGCCCCCAAAAAAGGGGGGGGGGAAAGGGGAAAAAATTTTTGCCAAAGGGGGAAAAAAAAAAAAAAAGGGGGGCCCCCAAAGAAAAAGTTTTTGGAAAAAGGGGGAAATTTTTAAATTGGGGGGGCGAAAAAAAGGGGGGGGGGGGTTTTGGGTTTTAAAAAAATTTTTTTTGGGGGGGGGAAAAAAAGAAAACCCTTTTTCCCCCGGGGGGGAAAATTTTTTGGGGGGGGGGGGGTTTTTTTGGGGCCCAAAAAAAATTTTTCGGAAAAATTTAAAAAAAAGGGGGGGTTTTTTTTTTTTTTAAAAAAAAAAAAAACCCCCCCCAAGGGGGCCCCGGGGGGGGGGAAAAAAAAAAAAAAAAATTTTGGGGAAAAACCCCGGGGGAAAAAAAAAAAACCGGGTTTTTTTTAAAAAAAAAAAGGGGGAAATTTCCCCCCCCCCCCGGGGGGGGGGGGGCCCCCCCCCCCGGGGGTTCCATTTTTCCAAAAAAAAAGGGGTTTTTTTTTTTTTAAAAAAAAAAAAAAATTTCCCCCCGGGGGGGGGGTTTTTTAAAGGGGGTTTTTTTAAAAAAAGGGGGGGCCCCCCAAAATTTTTTTTTTGGGGGGTTTTTTTTTTGGGGGGTTTTTCAAATTTTTGGGGGGAAAAAAAAAATTTTTAAAATTTTTTTTGGGGGGGTTTTTTCCCAAAAAAAAAAAAAGGGGCCTTTTGGGAGGTTTTTTATTTTTTTAAAACCCCCCCCCTTTTTTTTAAAAAATTTTTTTTTTTTAAAAAATTATTTTTAAATTTTTTTACTGATTTTCCCCCCCCGGGGGGGGGAAAAAAAATTTTTTTTTTTTTCCCCCCTTTTTTTCCCAAAAACCTTTTTTTCCCCCCTTTTTTTTTTTCCCCCTTTTTCCTTTCCAAATTTAAAAAATTTTTAAAAAAAAAAGGTTTTTTTTTGTACTTTTAAAAAAAAATTTTTAAAAAAATTTTAAATTTTTTTTTTTTTTTAAAATTCCCGGGGGAAAAAAAAAAGCCAATTTTACCCAAACCCAAAAAAAAAGAAAGAAAGAAAACTTAAAAAAAAAAAAGGGGGGAAAAAAAATTAAAGGTTTTTTTAAAAGGAATTTTGGGGAAACCCCTTTTTTTTTTTCCCCCGGGGGTTTTGGAAAATTTTTTAAAATTTTTCCCCAAAAAAGGGGGGGGAAAATTCCAAGGGTTTTTCCCCCTTTTTGGGGGGGGCCCCCAATTTTTTTTTTAAAAAAAAAAAAAAAAAAAAAAAAGGAAAATTCCAAAAAAAGGGGAAAAAAAAAAAAAAAAGTTTTTAAAAAAAATTTTTTTAAAACCCAAAAAAGGGTTTTTTGGTTTAAAAAAAAAAAACCTTTAAAAAAAAAATTTTTGGGGGAAAAAAAAAATTTTGGGGGAAAACCCCCTTTTTGGGGTTTTAAAAAGGAGGGAAAAAAAAAAATTTTTGGGGGTTTAAAAATTTTTTTCCCCCCGGGGGTTCCCGGGTTTTTTAAAAAAAGGGTTTTTGGGGGGGTTTTTTTTTTGACAAAAAATTTTTTAAAAAAAATTTTTAAAAAAAATTTTTTAATTTAAATTTTTAATTTGGGGGGTTTTTTTTTGG
The DNA here is from genome assembly GCA_016584305.1 of Chionoecetes opilio. NCBI lineage: Eukaryota > Metazoa > Arthropoda > Malacostraca > Decapoda > Majidae > Chionoecetes > Chionoecetes opilio. The sequence continues at coordinate 23,748 of JACEEZ010024066.1, forward strand.
TTTTAAAAATTTTGGGGGGGGTTTTTTAAAAAGGGGGGGGGGCCCCCTTTTTTTTTTTTGGGGGGGTTTTTTTTTGGGGGGGGAAATGCCCCCCCCCCAAAAAAATCCCCAAATTTTTTTTAAAATTTTTTTTTAAAAAAATTTTTTTGCCCCCCCTTTTTTTTTTTAAATTTCCCCAAAAAAAAAAAAAGGGGGGTTTTTTTTTTTTTTCTTTTTTTTAAAAAAAAAAAGTTTTAAAAAATTTTTTGGGTTTTTTTTTTGGGTTTTTGGGGTTTAAAAATTAAAAATTTTTTTAAAAAAAAAAATTTTTTTTAAAAAAAAAAAAGGGGAAAAAAATTTTTGTGGATGGGCATATCATATACTGCGTGTACTAGAAGCTCAAGACGGACTTTAACCTGATCTATTCTAAAAAAGAGAAACTACAAAGAATTAAGTGGGTAAACAATAGAAATATACAAGGAATTAGTGTTAGATAACTAATACAAATAATAAATAGCTACTAGAAAGTTTGCGATAGATGTAAAGATGGAGCAAATAAATATATACCTTGTAAAACATTAAAACTAGTGTTTGGTACTTACAGTCTGACAAGTTTCAGTAGATGCTGCAATACCACTACTTATCATATTGTCATCTAATGGTAGGCTCAGGCCAATAAAAAAAAAAACCTCCTGGGTTTGATGCACACCATTCATTGCAATATAACCTCTAGGGTTCCTAAAGTACATCAAATAGGAAGGGGTGTATTTCATCGTGGCCTGGCGGTTGGTATTGATGCCATAAACTGCACAATCAAGAAATCTGTGAGAAAGAAAAATTATATCAATATCATGATAATCTACTTACACATCAATTTCACTCTCTGGGTTCTCGTACTAGCTGTTGTTTTTTAAAAAACTGAGAGGTCCGGGTTGATCCCCGGGAGCAGGATGGGCCGTCTCCTTAATAATCCGAGCCCTGTCAAAGCCGTCTCTATGTAAAAGCCTGCGCCTGAGATTGATGACGTCACGGACGGAGTCTGTACGAGGCCACCGAGATGACAAGTTTACCTACCTAATATATGTTTATCAGTATAAAAGATATACTGTTATCTTCGGAAATGTTTGTTCTTTAATATTATCAAATAAAAACCCGTAAAACACACTAAAGAAATGCCATTATGCAACTCAAGAAATATGCATGAATTAAACTCTTCGCTATTTAATATTTTACTCAAAAACATTTTACATGGAGAATATCAATAGAAGCGGAATTTAATTAGCTTTCCATTAAATAATTTCGTTTTTCTGATCAATGAATTGCAGCATGCATAAATTAGCGTTAATTAACTAAACAGATAAATGAATCGGTAATTTTTCCCGATTGATGGAATTTGGAATTAGGTTTAATTCATTTATCAGAAAACGAAATATATCAATGGAAAGCTAATTAAATTCCGCTTCTATTGATATTCTCCATGTAAAATGTTTTTGAGCAAAATATTAAATGGCGAAGAGTTTAAGTGCATGCATATTTCTTGAAAGTCTCATAATGGCATTTCTTTAGTGTGTTTTACGGGTTTTTTTTAATACTATTATAGAACAAACATTTCCGAAGATAACAGTATATCTTTTATACTGATAAACATATATTAAGTAGGAAATTACCCGATTTCATGATGTTATGTATTTAGTTAACGCTAATTTATGCATGCTGCTAATTCATTTATCAGAAAACTAAATATATCAATGGAAAGCTAATTAAATTTCGCTTCTATTGATATTCTCCATGTAAAAAATTTTCGAGCAAAATATTAAATGGCGAAGAGTTAACAGTGGGTGAAAGGTGGGTGCAATGAGAGCCGTACGTCCTCACTCGCTGAAAGCTCGGCGCCTACTGACTTGTGGAGCCGACTCTGATGATGACGTCACCGTCTATCTCGCCTCGCAGACGCAGGCTTTCTACATAGAGACGGCTTTGGCCCTGTCCAGTGAATGACTACTAGTCCACTGACTAGCAATGGGTACCGGGTGTTAGGGTTGTGACCCGCCTCCCGGGCTGGTGGCACTAACACTAAGCACTAAGCAAATAAAAAAATGTAGCTACGGAGACGGGGCCATACGAGTGTAGCTCAGGCCCTGTAAAAAACTAATTGAATACAAGCATGAGCGAGCCAACTGGGCCCTCAGGTGAAACCCCACTAGCTTATAATATGAGGCATCCGGTGGCACAACAACGACTGAACCAAAATATAATTGTGATCTAATTAACGTCAAAGTTCAGTAATGTGTGTGATCCTGCTTTGTGAAACCTATGTATGTTCCTATGTAAATTGTAATATTGTAACAATAACACTGAAGCAAAAATTACCAAAATCAACAAATTCTGCATTAAAAAATATATATAACTAGGAAATAGACGTCCACACTAAAGATGTGGAACGTGTCCAAGCTCGCACAGCTAAAGTCAACTTTTTAACCCGTCGGTGCTGCCCTATTTTTTACCCTCACCTTAAAATACTTCTATTACAACCTGACCTAACCTTCACCATCCCCTTCTTTGATTTTCTTTACTTTTTACAAAGAAAAGAAAAGGGCTAAATTGTAATTTGTTGTTTTAAAACCATAAATGGTATTTATTTAATCAGAGAAATTTACTAAACTCCAGCATAAATCTGCTCTTCTTTATTTGCCTGGTGTTGAATTATCATCAAGAATAGTGTGACTTCTTGTTATGCCTAGCCTATATGCACTCTAGACCTTGCCCCCATTCGTGGAGTAAACATTTTACAAGCCTATATGCACTCTAGACCTTGCCCCCATTCGTGGAGTAAACATTTTACAAGCCTATATGCACTTAGACCTTGCCCCATTCGTGAGTAAACATTTTTCAAGCTATATGACAGATTCCCAATCATAGTACCAAAATGAATTCCAGAAATTTATGTCCTATAACATTTTAAACAAAGGCCTCGCTCTTTCCCTCCCCGATTGTTAACTCAGGGGACCTATAAAGGATCTTTGCCTCCCCCACGAGGTTTTACTTATGCTCATGTCCTATTGGATAAATTTTGGGGGCAAAAGGAGTAATGGCCTCTGACCTTGGGGAAACCCCTTTGTAACATTTCACTTAATGAGGGTATCGTGGATTAACATTTAAATGCCAATCGTTGCACCCCATTAAACCCAAAAAGATGAAATAGAAATCAAATGTATATACATTTAATATCCTATNCCCTTCCCACTCAAATGCCCCTCAATAATTTCCTTTGTAATCTTATGTCCCCCCCCCCACGATCCGCCCTTGGACATCACGTCCTATATGCCACAAAATTTACATAAAAACGGAACTTAGGCAGCGGCGTCTGTTTTGAGAAGGGAGTAATGGCTGACTCTGACCTTTGTTTTAGAGGGGTTTAAATATGCAAATCGGTTTGCTTTTCAGTACACATTGAAGGGTCACTTACACTGAGGAAATATCTGTGGATCTACCATTGCCCCTAAATCGCTCAACTCGCTCTGCCACTGGACCCGCATATAACCTCAACCCTAAAAAAAGAGTGAAATAGAAAACATAACATTAATACTGTAATATCAGCTATTTATATATACCATAATTATTGCACCCTGGTAAGATCAAGTATGTGCTTCCAAAATTTACCTTCTTTGCTAAACATTTGGATCAATAGTTACATATCCCAATTCTACATCAAAACTACATGCTTTAGTAATACCTGAAATAGCTTGTTCCACTGAAAAATTAAAGATGGTTAAGAGTTACAGATTAAGATGAACTCTATGAAAATATTTCACAACAGCACATACGTTTTTGAGAGTTGGACATTTATAGCGGCAATTGGGGATACTTCTGAATGCTTACTTACAAATCCCAGTCATCCTGCGTATCATTGCAGTATTTGATGAGACCTGCCTTCACTGAACGATTCCTTCTCTCACTCTGTCCATTGGTTTGCCGATGATATGCAGAGGTCATCAGGTGTTTGATGTTAAATAAGGCCAGCACGTTCTTGTTGACCTTAATTTTTTTTGTTTATCTATAATAACAAATAGCTAAACAAACTATCATATATATTTTTCTGACATTATAGATAAACATAAGAAACTTAAATAAAGCAATCATATTCAATAGTCTGTTAACACTTGTCATCCACTGATACACAGCGAAATAATTGTTACCTCATTTACAAATTCCCTCCCTTGATCCGTTATTATTTTCATTGGAGGACCATGGGTATATATTATGTACATAATGGCCTTGGCAATGGTAGGGCCGCGTTTATCTGGCAGAGGATATGCCACAACCCATTTGGTGAAGAGGTCTGTCATGGTGATGACATATTTGTTCCCTCTTGCTGCTACTGGTAAAGCCCCAGTCCCATAGAGGCGAATAATTTGGGGAATCAATACGAATAACTAAGAATGACATCGCTTGCGAATGATGGCGATCTTTTGATAGAAAAATAGGGGTCCGTATTGGTTCTACCTCAACACAGAATTGCAACGATGCGGTACGATAAAATGTGCGAATCAATGAGAACTGAACACGAACAGATATAATTCAACTCGATGCAATACGATACACTGCGATGGCAATACGATGCAATACGACACAGTACGGTGGAGATGGGGAATCAATACGGATGCGTGGAGATGCGATACGGAAGCGATGATAACTAATAGGAACTAATAGGAGCCAATAGTAACCATCACGAACCATTGCGATCCGATACGCACCAGTACGATGTGCTGGGATGGTATAAATATCGCCGCCATTCGCAGTGGCCATGGGTGGCCACGGCTAAATGACCGTGACCAGCGCAGCCGCCGACGGCCTGTCTTCCGCATGGATCCCCCCCCTAACCACACTCTCTAACCATCTGTCCTCCCTCCGTGCGAGTCTCTCAGGAAAGCCAAGACTGATGGCGGCGCAAGGCAACTAAGTTTAAAGTTCGAGACCCGGACCCTTGCGTCATCACCGACGGCCTCCACACCCGCGGGGGAGCAGACCTGGTTTCACCACCACACACAGCGGGGATGAAGACTGGTTGTCTTTCGGATCGTCCGTCGGGTTGTAAACTTTTGTCGGTCGGTGGGGAAGAAAATTCGGTCGCAACTCTCTCCGTTGTCCTTCTCACCAACTCTCACTCTCCTTCCGTGGTTCGGACGAGGCCACATAAAATCCAATGACCCCTTCGCTCTACGAAGGTATCCTGTCCCCCCTTTTATGCTACTACAAAAAACTTTTTACTCCTACAAACCACTCCGTTTCCACTTCCCACCCCCTCCCCGTCTTCTATCTCACTGCTACTATCCTACCGTGGTTCGGACGAGGCCACATTAAATCCAATGACCCCTCTGCTATACGGAGGTAATCTTACCCTTTTTTTACGCTGCTGCAAAACTTTATACTCCTACAATCCACTCCATTCCGCTCGCCTTCCCCTCTCTATCAGTGGTTCGGATCCCACGAAAAACTGTAGGTCCCTCCGCTCTACGGAGTCCTTCTTCCCCTGTCCAATCTCTGAAAAAATAAAACAAAACAAAAAAACACTTTTAATCTCAGACTTCTTTCACTAAATTTTTCACAATTTCCTTCTCCTGTTTGTATATGTTGGAACGCGAGAGAGGTAGTGGAGAAATGAAGCCAGCCGCCCGTGCGGGGTGCCGAGGAGTATCAGGGTGTGCGTGCGTACATGGCAGTGACAGAAAAAAAAAAAAAGCAAAACAAGACAATAAACAAACAACAACAGCAACAACAAAAACAAGATAAGAAGAAAGAAGATAAGAAGAAAGAAGAACGAAGAGAAGAAGAAAACAAGTCAAGCGTGAAGAAAGAAAAATAAAGAACAAAACCAAAACTGAAGAACTGGTGGGAGGCGGGGGTGGGCGCGGGGTTGTCCTGGGTGTGTCCGGAGCACCATCTTCCGAGGCCCATGTCCTGCCAAGCCGCCCCAGAGTGGTTTCTGTTTGCTCGTGCGAGATGGGAAAGCGTGTCGTTAGGTCAGATCGACTCACAACAAAAACACACAAAAAACATACAGCACCTGGGTCAAGCCCCGGAGACTTTTTCTCTTACTAGCCTCCTTTCTCTCACCCATCTATTCTTCTCCCTGTCCCCACTTCCCCATCTCCTGCTTTCTCTTTTTATATTCTATTCTATTCAGTGATCCTCAGTACATTGGCAGTTCCGCTCGAGTGAAGACGTCATCATGCCGAGAGGTTCAACAGCGAAGGGTCGTGGGGGTAATGTTGTGCGCGGAAAGGCAAGGACCAAAGCCCCACCTGCTCGAGAAACTACCCCTCCGGTCTCCTCCAGTGACGATGAAAGCCTGCCCACAAATAATGAAGTAGAGAATTCCCAGCAGCAGAAGATACCGCCCATGAAGCGTAAGAAGGCCCAGTCCCTCAACCTGACCAGGGAGCAGGAGACATCCATTATCGAATGGCTCAAGGACCTGATATAAGGAATGATATGAGGAAATAGCATCATGAGCTATTCGATAAGTCCGATGCCTTCTACAAGGACACAGTCAAGAAGAACGCCCTATGGAACGCCAAGGCAGAGGAGCTAGGCCAGGAGTCGGGGGTCCTTCTGCTCACCTGGTACCGGTCGATGAGGACTCGGTATGGGAAATTGGTGAAGACCCTTACCAAGTCTGGGGCAGGCTCGTCTGCACAAGTGTCAGTTCGCGACAAGTGGATCCTCGACAGTTTCAAATTTTTCAAGCCGCATATATATGTGTGCCCAAAGAGGGCTACTGGACTTGTAAGTATAATAATAATAATATAATATAATTCTCATTATAATCAACCTCACCCACCTTATGTTAGCTTGACTTCAAGACACAGTTGATTCTATTAAAGAACAGATCAGGATTAATGACTGTGTTTTTCCCCCTGCCAGTGATATTATTGAACAGGTAGTGAAGTCCATCTTGTCTTTTCAGATTTGCTGTCACCAGAGTCCTCCGTCCCTTGTCTCCAACGCAGACATAATTTCTTCCCAAATTGTCTTGACATATTACACACGATGCCATCTCTGAAATCCAAAAAAAACAAAAAATGAAATAACAGTTGGTACAGTTAAAATGTACAGATGATCTGGCATGCGAACTGATGAAAAGTGCATCTACGCCACACCTTTATATTAGTTTTAGCTTTGGTATCGTTTCAGATTCGCATCTTGGCCTCTAATTAATGGTTTAATCAACATCCACATGCCTCAAGACCTATATTTTGACACCTTTTTTGTATTTCTATCATGTCTGAAACCAGAGATATGGGAAACTAAAGGACTGGCAGCCATTTTGGACGCCATCTTGGATTTCCGATGAAGCACATGCAGGATTTCTGAGGACTTTTAGTATGCTACTCAGGACAATTTTCTGAACCTATCCTGCAATTTTCAGCTTGCTTATAATTTGTTCGGGTTTAAACCTATTACTCCTGGACTATTAGGAGAGCTGTATGAGTGGATCCTCCCCAAACATATGAGACCTACTCCATACATGGGCGGATAAGGCCCGAGAGCAAGCAACTGGGAGGGAGAAAAAAATGGAGGCAGACGCCACAGGACACCAAACTTCTTAGAAGCTGTTTTAGGAAGAGAAGATATGTGAGATTTCCTGTTCAGATTTTTTGTAAAGGATAGAACAAGAATGTTCATTGTAGTAGAAGGAGATAGTTGAGTGTCATTGAAGAAGAGGGGATAGTTATCTGGTAGGTTTTGTCGAGTAAATAGGTGAAAAAATTGGGTTTTTGAGGCATTGAACAAAACAAGGTTTGCTTTGCCCCAATCAGAAATTATAGAAAGATCAGAAGTTAGGCGCTCGGTGGCATCTCTCCGTGAATCATTTAGTTCCTGTTGAGTTGGACGTCTAATATAACGACGTTGAAAAATGCAGGGTAAAATCATCGCAGATCTGTGTAACAGTCCCCCCCCTCCATAAATACTAGGCCGTGAAAGCAGTCACCCGCCTACGGGCTCTTTGTTAGCCCGTGTGCTCCCCCCCAAAAGGGAGCATAATAGAAAACAACATCAGCAACATCAGCGTAGTAGTGGATAGGGCTTTGAGTTAAACTTAGAAGATCATTAATGAATAATAGAAAGAGAAGCAAATTTTATTATCTAAATTGGGTTCAAAAATAACATTTCCTTGACCCATATATTTGTTCATATGGCATTTTGCCTTCATTTATCGTATGCCTTTTCAACATTATCAATAAACGATTAAGTTATTGTGGTAGTTATTATTCTGTTTTCGTTTTGTTTATGTGTTATGATGATATTGGTTATTTTTGTACATTTTTGTGTTTACAGATAGGGTTGATTTTGTTGTGTGTGAATGAATACCTCCGTATTATGTGGACAAATTGTTTGATTTCAGTTGTTTGTTTGTTTTTTGCATTGTGAATACACTTGAGAAAAACGTAACTTATTTATTGCTTAAACCAGTTATCAGAAGAAAAAAAATATATATTATTTTTCCTTATGAAGTTTATAAAAGACAAAGAAATATATTAATAATGATTTGTAAGAATTTTTATGTAGGGGTTCCCTGCGACATGAACATTATTGCAAGGGTTCCACAAGGGTAAAAAGGTTGAGAAACGCTGCACTAGATGTTTGTGATAAAGATTGCATGCTAGTAATGTGCAATTAGAGAGGAAAATTAACATTCACACAGCCAGATGAAGTGTTCTCACTTCAACGAGCTTCTTACCTCATCACTTCAACAAAGAAGTGTTTCCTTGAATTAGTAATGTAGCGCTTCATGTTTCTATCAGTCGTATGTGTGTGGTTGTGTGTGTGTGTGTGTGTGTGTGTGTGTGTGTGTGTGGGTGACTCAGACTCGCGCCTTAATGAAATGTCTGGATTTAATTTAATAGCGAGTGATGAATAAAGTTTGTACGATACTAGATAATTATGCAAAATGTAAATAGCGATACTTGACATAATTGTGTCATATATTGTCATCATATAGATACAGGAACAACATTAAGTACTACCATTTAGATGCCATGAAATCAGGAGTTTCTAAGTTATAGAATCAGAAGGAAAGAACAAGTCAATTATTTCAGACGCACATAAAAACTCGTGACAAATAAAATCGATACAAATAAAGAAAATTAACGAAAAAACCCTCAAGTAAACACACATTCGCCGAAATACTTAAGTAAACCGAAACTACTAAATAAAAATCACAACAGAGCAGCAGCAAATTGAGATAGGGAGGAGGAGGAAGAGGTAGATGTGGAGAACTAGGGAGAGGAGGAGGAGGAAGAGGAGTAGGAATGAGAAGAAGAAGAAGCAGAAGAAGAAGATGGAGGAGGAGGAGGAGGAGGAGGAGGAATAGTCCTTGAGCCAACCGGCCATATTTTGAAGTGAATGCTCCGGCGGGGGGAGTAATTCTCATTATGATTTTCCATTAGGGCAATATCTCAGGTATCAGAAAATGCATGATGGACATCTGAGAACGGTAGCTTAGTGCCCGGATGGACGCCATCTTTGAAACCACCCAGCGCGAAAATGCCCATTTGGTGGGGTACATTGTTGCACGTGTATCTGGACTTCTATACTAGCTATCGATGTGCGGTTGACGACTAAATATACGTCCAATGTGTACCGTCTAAATAAAAAATAATATGAAGCATTTTGTTATAGATTAATTATTATAAAAATCAATTATCGAAAAAAAATCATATATTTTTCAATATTTTATTATTAGACTTGTACTTTTTTTAGTGAAACAACACTGGTATGATTTTCCAAATTATGCATTGTGCTACACCGTTTATCTGTCTATAAAAATAACTCAAAAACTAAAACATATCATCCACCACGAGTGTACACAAAAATATATGAAAAGGCATGCACTTTCCACAAACCGAAACTATGTCAGTTGGAATTTCCCGCCGATAATCAACCCACAGAACCCAGTGCCGAAAGTGACGTCAGTCTATTCTATATCTATATTCTATATTCTATATCTCAGTCTGAGATTTGTTGCGGTGACCTGATTAATTTCTGAGGGGTGGGGTGGGGGGGGGGGGGGGGGCTTAAGAACTAAAAGTGAACATGTTAGATGGCGCCACATACAACTCTATTATAGAGTTGTATTGTGGCGCCATCTAACATGTTCACTGACTTGGATGAGTATGTCTATGTAAGCTGGCGAGCTTTTCGGATATCGGAGTAATCTAACGTCAGGCTTTTTGTTCTTTCAGCTGAGATGGCCGGTGTCGAGGCGAAACGGGCGAAGATTGAACCTGAGTCCGGAACGTGCATCCTGTGCAGCAAGAAGTCGCCACTCTCTGAACTAAGCAAGGCAGCGGGCAACAGTTCTTGGAAGACATTGTGTGACGCAGCCGCAGTTAGAAACTTTTATCCAATTCTAAAGCTAGTCCAAGAAGGCGCAGTTGAACTTCCTAATATTCCAATATTATACCATAGGGCTTGTAGATCAGACTTCACTCACAAAAAACACCTAGCTACTTTGACCAATGCAGCTAGAAGTTCTTCAGTTGATACTGGCGATGCGGTGCGACGGCGATCATCACGGGAAGAGACAGGATCAACTTCAACGGTCTACGATGATAAATGCATTTTTTGCCAGCGTGCTTCAAAATTCATAAAAGGCAGTCGTACCCGTGAAACAGTTGTCTTGGCTGTTGAACTTCGAGCAGATAAGACAATAAGAGATGCTGTGACAGCTCGCAATGATGAGAGAGTTTTGGCATTCACTACACGAGATATGGTTGCAGCTGAGGCTCACTACCACTTCTCCTGCTATAGAAACTACACACGGCCCCAAAAACCTCAAGTAGAAACTGACATTGAAGATAATATCGAGAAAAATGAAATGATACGATGTATATTCAATTTCATTCGCACTGACTTGTTCTTGAACCCGAGGATTGTTCCAATAGTTTGATGTTGCAACAGATATCCTGTCTTCAGATACATTTTCAGTTGATGTTCGTGACTCCATCAAGAAGAATCTGCAGCGCACATTACAAAGAGAGTTTGGAGAATCGCTCATCTTCTTCAATGTGAAACACCGTGTATACTTGATGCCCGATAATCTGACAAAGCGAGAGATTGCTGCAGAGTGCGTAAACCTGAAAGCAGAAGTGAAAGCATTTGAACGAACGGACGATGAAAGTAACATTGTGCGTGCAGCTACTTCACTGCGACACCAGATCAAAGATGCTCATTACAATGAACGTTGGCCGCCTCAGCCAGCAGAACTCACTTCAGATTACGTGAAGATACCAGATTCTCTTCGTGTATTTCTGCATACTTTGATTTGCGGGAGTGGGGGTAGCTCTGCGCGTGCCGACACACTGGTATGGTCGATGGCTCAAGATATCATCAATGCTGTACACCGGGGTACCATCAGAACATCGAAGCATGTCTACTTCCGTGGGTCATGAAAACGCTCACCGGTAATACAGAGGTCATCAGAATATTGAATCGACTCGGGCACGGATGTTCGTACACAGTTCTGGAAGAAATCGAGACAGCGCTATGCATAGACAAATTAGCAAGTGTGGAGAAAGATACAGTACCACTTCCGTCACATGTGCACCCTTCGGTCCCGACTGTATTAGCATTCGATAACATCGACAGGCTAGAGGAATCGCTGAGTGGTGGCGGAACATCGCATCGCGTCAACGGTATCATCGTCCAACCGAAGTCGCAGTCGTGTTTGCCGCCCCAACCTCCATCGGCAGTATCCAAAGCAGATAAGAAGCGATCTATCCCGTCATCCAGCGATTTACTTCCAATATACAGCATTGGGAAACGAGAGGGCCCACCTGCAATCAAGCCTGCAGATCTTTCTGACACTCTTGCAGGCGCAACATCCCTTGCGCAGCGCCGAAATCACGTATGGATTATGACTCGCATGCTGGAACCATGCGACCAGACAATCAGTTCGTGGACTGGTTTCAACATCATGACTAGAGATCGTGTTCAGGTGACGGAAGATGTAGTTGGCTACCTGCCGACTATAAACGCGCCTGCCACAGATATGGCAACAGTGCAAAAAATCCTCAGAGAAGCTCTGAATATCATGTCATCACTTCAGCTTGAGCGTATACCGGTGGTGCTAGACCAGGCACTATTTGCTAAGGCGACCGAAATAGCATGGAAAGATGTCGATCGATATGGAAGAATCGTGCTCATGATGGGGAACTTCCATACCATCTGTAACTTCATGTCGAGCATTGGGAAAATGTTTGGAGATGCAGGCCTTCGGGATGTAGCTGTTGAGTCAGGAGTAATCGCTGAAGGTTCCATCAACAGGGTTCTGGAAGGCAAGCAATACAACCGTGCTGTGCGACTCCACAAGTTGATGTACGAGGCACTAATGCGCATCATTTGGAAGGGCTTCCAGGTGTGGATAGAAAGCAATCATCCTGACAAGGGACCCCAGATTCGAAGCACTGACCTCAAAATTCGCAGCATCAAGGAGGATGTTTGCCACGAGACTCTCGCTGCTGCTCTCGATGATGATTCATGTGTACAGAGCTTTGACATGTTCGCGAAATACCTACATTTTCTGCGAACCAAACATGGAGACCTGGCTCGCTTCTGGATGATGTATATTGATATGGTAGAGACCCTGCTGGGGTTGATTCGTGCGGATAGAGAAGGCGACTGGATGCTTCACTTGGCTTGTGTCAGAAGAGTGATCCCTTGGTGTTTCGCAATGAACAAGGTGAACTATGCTAGATATCTACCAGTGTACTATGCACAGATGACGCAACTCCACGAAACATGCCCCGGGTTGTACAGGCATTTCAATCAAGGCTACTTCTCCGTACAGCTTAGACCAGGGAATCCATTTGCCAGAATCGCTGTTGATCAGACAACAGAAGAAACAGTCAACAAAGATACGCAAACAGCTGGAGGAACACGAGGTTTTAGTCTTCGACAAGGGGCTGTGTCACGATACTATCTAACTGCAGACAATCGGGCTGCTGCACTGAGGCAACTACGAGAAACTATCCTTGTGAATGGCAGCGACACATCTCACGCCAAGCACCCTGACTTGTCTACTTCTCGCATCAAACGTGATGAGTTTGGCGTCACAGCTATCTGTGATCTACTGGAAAATGACTGGACCAATCCATTCGCCGATGATCCGTCATGTCTTCTCAGTATATCTACCGGAGCGGCTGCGAGGGAGGACGTTTCTAATGACCTACTCAACGCCCTGCAAAAGGGGGAAGCGGCGTATCAAAGCTTCCAGAAACGTCTTAAAGAGGGAACAGGCTTTTATGACACAGTGAAAAAGCTAAACTTGAAGACCTTTGGTAAGATCAAGCAGAAAGTTGTGAAGGCCACAAACAAGGAGATCGTCCTGAGAGCTGACAGACAACTGTTTGCCACCATGATACTCATCGCCAAGACAAGGAACCTCGACATGCAACTTGTCCTTTGTCACCCACTAGGGCCGTTACCATGGTCTTTGGCAAACGTTGATGGGTCAATGAAAAAAACGAACAAAGTTGCACTTGCGAAACACATGGAAGGTCTTGTGGAACCAGCCGATAACGTTGACAAGCGAAGTGCAACAATAATTGATGCGATGGCTCTCATACAAAAGATGCATGGCGAGAACGACACGTTCGAAGAACTATCTGACCGCATCCTTGCTGCAGCGCTTCACGCTGGTCAAGGCAGTGACCTATTATTCTGAGCTACGTGTCCACAGCATTTCGTCTATAATCTTAAGTTGAAGTCTTGAAGAGTGAGAAACAAATTTTGAGTGTCTTGAAAAAGAAACACAACAATCGAGTCATGCGAGAGACTGTTGGCTGTTATATAGAACCGGCTTTTAAATGTATCTACATGTACAATAGTCACTTGAATATTTTTAATACTTTCAAACGTATTGAATTATAATTTGCAAAAAAATACTGATTTATATCGAATATCTTTAAAGTAATCACTATGGATTTTGATTTGACTATGAAAGTCGTCTTCAACTTTCCATATGAAGACGATCATGATCGTCTGACTTATTCAGACCGAAAAACTAGACAGAACGAGAAAAAACCACTGGAAATCGTCTAACTAGACAGAAAAAGTGCTAGTGTGACGCCGCCTTAAGCCATTGTCTGATTTGGGCGGGCGGGCGGGACAGGACCTACCAAATCGAGTAACTAGTGAGCGTGAATGTGGTCGTGAGCTTGGAGGCTTGGTGAAGTGGGTGAATAAAGAGAGAGAGAGAGAGAGAGAGAGAGAGAGAGAGAGAGAGAGAGAGAGAGAGAGAGAGAGAGAGAGAGAGAGAGAGAGAGAGAGAGAGAGAGAGAGAGAGAGAGAGAGAGAGAGAGAGAGAGAGAGAGAGAGAGAGAAGTAGCAGCAAGAAAAGCACTTTATATTATCCACACTCCCTAATGATAAAAGTAAATTTCAGACTAAGAAAGTTTGATGTATACCTCTTCTTAGTACGAACTCCTACAGAGACTGGCGTGACCGTTGGTAGTGAGGGAAGACTGCTTATAGAAGACTGTTCCCAGTTGCCACGATAGTGGCCAGTCTCACGTCGGCGTCTCTCGACATGATCGCGTGTTGCCATGTAGTCATTTTCTCCCTGGCAATTTTCTGTGGTGCTTCTGTGGTAAAGATCTCAGTCATGCAAATTTGCCCCACGCTACCCGCCGCGATCACGTCGAGAGGTGCCGACTTACTCATTTAGTTGGCTAGGCTGTGGCGGGCCGGATTGTTATATAAATATCAAGCAGGGTGACGGGCCATGAGTTCGGACTCTGCGGGCCGGATCTGGCCCGCGGGCCAGAGGTTGCCGACCCCTGACCTAGATACTACTCGTCCTTACGACGGAAGCTACAAAGCCTCCCTCGGTAGGTCGTAAACGCGTCGGAAAGCGCTGACTGGCTAAGGCGAGTAATGACGTCATCAAGCTCATCATTCGGCACCAGCCAAAGACAAACTGTTTTTAAAACTTCTCGACCAATCACAAGCCAGCGAGACATATTCCCGGGCAAGAATGGCAGCAGACTGCCTCTCTCTGCCTTCTGTCCCGTCNGGGGTATTTTTGGGCTAGGCTGTGGGGGCCGGATTGTTATAAAAATATAAAGCGGTGACGGGCCTGATTGGGACTTGCGGCCGGGGATTTTGGCCCCGGGGGCCAGGGGTTTGCCGACCCTGACCTAGATACTACTCGTCCTTACGACGGAAGCTACAAAGCCTCCCTCGGTAGGTCGTAAACGCGTCGGAAAGCGCTGACTGGCTAAGGCGAGTAATGACGTCATCAAGCTCATCATTCGGCACCAGCCAAAGACAAACTGTTTTTAAAACTTCTCGACCAATCACAAGCCAGCGAGACATATTTCCGGGCAAGAATGGCATGCCAGACTGCCTCTCTCTGCCTTCTGTCCCCGTCATCTAAAACTAATTCTCGTTTTATTTGGAATGCTTGCGTTTTAAAGAGTTTTAATGTATCAGATAGTAAGATATATAAGTAAGAAGCCTGTGTTGCTAGTGTTTTGGTGGTAGAAGATGTATATGTGGGTTCAAATAGTGAATATTTGTTATGGGGCGGCCCCGCGGCAAGAATTTCTCCGTCACTCACTGCCTCGAAAGCAGTCATCTCATCATAACATCTTTAAATCACCCTTATTTAAGGTGACACACGGTGCTACATTGATTTAGAAAATGACACGTGTATATAACATCTCACCATAATCACTAACTTGTATAATAACGAGTAATAAGACGTTTAAGCCTGCCCAAACCTACCGTGGCGGAGGAGGGAGGCGCCCGCCGCCTCTCAAAAGTTTTGAGTCAAAACCCGCCGTCATCCGCCTCACCTGTGCCTTCCTGAAGAAGACAGTCAGCTCCTACGCCTGTGATAGCACCATAGGATATCACCAGGGATCATAGGATGCCTCAAGGGGTTCTCGCACCCCAACTAAATATTACCAAAGACATCTATCTCCCTTGGTGTTGATATCCACCTCACGGGCTTCATGCTGCTGCTGCTGCTGCTGCCGAAGGCCGCGCTGCCAGACGTGGATGAGACCCTTGCTTGTATTTCATATCTTTACTCATATATATGACTAATATCCATCCAAATGCAATCATATGTCTACATTCACCTAGTGAAATGATATTTCATAGCATACCAAGCAATAATATGCGAGCCTGAAGACTTCCTACCTCAGCTAATACCGGTCTCGAGCAGTCGTTGGCCAGTCTGCACGTTTACGACCAAACCTACGACTTTTCCGCGCTGTGGGTTCCTGTTACGACCGACGTCGGACCTCAGACCAAAAAAAGGTCATAAAGTGTTTTGTGCCTTCTACCCCTGGTGTCATTACTGACCCATCCGCTGTCAGCGTAGTAGTGGACGGTAGAGGCTGTAGGCTGCTGAGGGGGATGTGAAGCATTTGCAGGTGTCTCGTGCCGACCCCGCTGTGGGGAGTCACCTTGTCGTGGTGGCGGGGCTTGAAGCGTGGTCGACGGCGCCACCTATTCTGGCGGCCTGCCTGCCATTGTTGGGTTCGGTGTCCGTCGGCCTCGTGGACCAAGCGCTCCCCCTTCGTCACTGGGAGGTGGAGCCTTCCGGTGATGTCGCCTTTATGCTTCCTCCCCCTTTCTCTCCTTTCTTAGGGCGATTCTAGGCCCGGTGAGACCCTTCTCTTCCGTCTCACGCTTCTTCTTCCTTTTAAACTTCACGCTCCGCTCCCCACGTGTTTGCCGTGCGTGGCATCCCGTATATTCCCCGCGCGCCCCTCTATCAGGGAGTTGAGTCCACCGCGGGGCGGGCTGTAGTTCCCTTCGGTGGACAACACGCTCCTTTGGTAGGGGGGTTGGGGTAAGACGGGAGGTCCAGTGTGGCCCCGCTGGATCAATCGGCTGGTCATGCGTTGGCTAGGGCCAAGCGGAGGTTGCCTGTGGGCACCCTCGGCCCCCGCGGCTGCCACCACACACTAGGCAACCGAAGCGTATACTTCCCGGCTACCCCTGGAGCTGTTGGTGAGGTCCTTCCCCCAACAGACAGCTTCCCCTTTTGGGCTCCGTGGGTGAGTGGGGGCGTGGGGAAGTGAAGTAATTTGTTTATGAGTCAATAAATTAATTTACCCCGGCCTGCCTCTCTCCCTGACGTCCGCTTGTCCTCGACATCTCCCATTGGATCCTCTCACATTGCCACTCTGGCGCCTTTCCAGGCCCAAACGTGGCACGAAGGGGGCAGCCCCCCCTTCCTCCTCAGCTCCCCGGTCTGGCGGTCCCCACTTCAAGGGACGCAGACGGGGATTGAGAGACGAGCCTGGCCCTAGGGGCACTTCTACGTTGGACCCTTGCTTCTGCCCAAACGTGTCCCAGGCCTTGACTTACAGAGCAATACATGATATTTTCAAGGCTTATGGTGTGGTTCGCCGCATCCGACTTATTTATGATGACAATGGACAATCAAATGGGTGCTACATAATTTTGCTGCAGCAATGATGCTTCCTCTGCTTATGGGGCACCCCAAAAAGGGGAAAATTGGGAGCGAGACATTACAGAGCCGAACTCATTCGCTCTGTAAATGTTGGAGACGGTCCTGATGACTACATCCCCAACACTTTTGAGGAACCTACAACATCTACTCCACCTGTCCGCCACAGCCCTACCCCTTCTTGGTACGTGTCGTATTATAAGGAAAGTGGTGGCAACTTTTTCCTTCCGGCGCGGTATTTAGAGAAAGAAATTGGAATGATCTCGGAAGGCCACCTGAAAAGGTATGGCAGGGGGTTTCTAGTCCGAGCCAAGGACCTTACTCAGGCTCGGATGCTCTTCCACATGCCCATCACCGAAGACAGCATTTTTGATACCATAAAACCCATCCAAAATTCAATACCAGCAAAGGCGTAGTCTACAACTACGACCTCCTTGAGTTTTCGGAGGGCAGAAATACTAAACTGTGCCCGGAAAGAGTTCAACAGGTCTATAAGGTCAGAGGAAGCAAAAACATGATCATTATAACTTTCTACGGATCAAGTCTCCCCGATTCCATCAGGATCGGTCCCCAGTCTCTAAAGATAAAAGCCTTTATCGACCGCCCTATGCAGTGCTATGAGTGCTACAGCTTTGGGCACGGCAAAAAAAAATTGTAAATCCCCACCTCGCTCTGGTCGATGCTCGGCGTTGGGTGCCCATGCCACAGCTGACTGTATGTCAACTCCCTACTGCTTCCACTGCCGTGTTGATCACCCACCGAGTTCCCGACAGTGTGGGACTTACAAATTAGAAGAAGACATCCTTTATTTGACCAACTCCCAATTTATCAGTCTTGGGAGCGCCAGAAGAGAACTTTCCCACAGACAAGTAGGCGGGGGAGGAAGCAGGACCTACGCATCCGCGATGGCTGCTGCTTCTTCTAAGACTCCTAATCAGCCTGCTGCAGTTCCACCACCACATTCTCTTAAACCTAATCCATCCATCCCAATGAAGAATAAGTTCTCGCTACTGACGTGTGATTCTGTGGAGTCTGCTGACTCTTCTCATAATGAGCCTCCAACCACCTCTCGTGTAGTGCATGCCGCACACGGGAAAAATGGCAATAGTGACTCCTCCTCTAAGAGGCTCCCAAAAAGCCATCCTAATAAAGAGTCTCAGAAGCGAACTCGCAGTTCCAATGAGTCCTTAGACTCAGTGGGCGTCCCTCCGGCTAAAATCTCCATTGCTGAGCAGGAGGGGATGGACTTGCGTAAAGAACACCTACTGTGGGTGTGGGAGTACTGACGTGACTCCAAATACACTGCCCCTTTTTACCACCCCTGCAGCGGCTTGCGACACAGCTCTACATCACGCTGATGGGAAGTTGTCTCACAACCTAGGACACACAAGCATTGATAGCCATGCTGATAAGAAATCTTCAAGACCCTTGCGGAGCTATCAGTAAACCTAGAGGTAGTAAATCATCTGTCAGTAAATCGGCATCTTTGGTGGGAAATACGGTATCTACTACTGCCGCGGGTCCTCGTATGAGAACCCCGATTTCACCGCCGGTTATACGCAAACGCCAACCGAACATCTGGAATGTAAGGAAAAGTAGTTTAACCATCTTCTACAACACAGAAAACAGATGCTGGCTTTCAAATAGCCAGCGTCTACAAGCCGTAAGGCTTCTTGCATCATCTTCACGCACGAATAACATCTTCAATCCCCCCAATGGATTTCGTGGATTACGTGCAAATTGGGAAAAACTAGTCCTTCTCATCAATGAGTTGGACCCAGAAATTATCTGTTTACAAGAACAATGATAGGGCAGGGAAGGTGTCTCTGCCCGACAGGTTTTATACCTGTCCACACAACCACCTCCAGCAGGTGGTGGCTTTAGTGGTGGTTGTGGCCTTTACCATCGTCGGGATGTCCCCTTAACTGTCATCCCGCTGCAATCACCCTTGCAGGCTGTAGCAGGTCGTATCCATCTGCACAAGACCTACACTGTCTGCTCAATATATCTACCCCCAAAATGACGACATACTCTCCAAGATCTTGAGGATCTTTATCCGCCAGCTTCCCCGTCCATTTTTTCTCCTGGAGACATGAATGGGCGGCATTTTCTGGGGGGAGTTTCCACCAGAAATCGTCGGGTGATTCTCTCGTAACTCTTTTTAGATGGCAACAACTTAAATATATTAAACACGGGAGAACCAACCTTTTCCATTCGCAACGGGAACATTGACTGCTATTGACCTATCACTCTGCAGTCCACAGGTCGCCCTCGACTTCTCATGGGGGTGGCCGATTTCTTGGGGGGAAGTGAACCATTATCCCATACTACTTAAAGCAGTGTCCTCGCCCCCTTCCCGATGTCTCCCAAAATGGTGCCTCTCTCGTGCAGACTGGGAGGGCTTTCAAAAGGCTTGTGTTTTTGAACATCATATAGATGACTTTCAGACAATAGATGAGGCCGTAGATTACTTTGTGTCTCGAATCCATTTTGCAGCCTCGCTGAGCATCCCCCGCACTTCTGGCTCTTTCTCTCGCCGGCCTGTTCCGTGGTCGAATCAGGACTGTACGGCAGCGAGGAGTCACTCCCGCCGTGCTGAGGCGCAATATCTATCGCGACCAACTTCAGTAGACCTAAAAATATATTTTCACAGATCAAGAGCTAGATACCGTCGGGTAATGAAAGAGGCTCGTCACTCCTGTTGGAGGGCTTATATAAGTACAATCTGTGCATCTACCCCGGTGTCCAAGGTTTGGCAAAGAGTGAGAAAAATGAAGGGGAATTTTAAACCATCCTCCCCTCCAGTTCTATCAATTAATGGTGACCCTATGGTAGATCCCTTGACCGTAGCAGAGGAATTTGCTTCCCATTTTGTGTCAGTGGCGCAGACAGACCTTGCGTCTCCAAGTGTTAGGGAAAGACTGCGACAGGAACAGAGAGGCATAGATTTTTCATCTAGAGGCGGGGAATCTTACAATGTTCTTTTTACACCTCGTGAGCTTTGTCAAGCCATGAAGGTTTGCGCTGACACTTCCCCAGGCCAAGATGATATGCCATATGCGATGCTCTGTCATCTAAGAAAATGAGGCTCTAGATTTCTTGTCGAGCATCTATAATAGAAAATGGATTGAAGGAACCTTCCCAAGTAGCTGGGTGTGGCGGTGGTTTATCCCGATCCCTAAGCCTGGAAGGACCACTCACTACCGACGAATTTCCCGGGCCCATATCCCTAACTTCATGTGTGTGTAAGTTATTCGAAAAAATGGTAAATAGTCGACTTATATGGTTTTTGGAACGGGAAAACTTTTTCCCCCGTTCTCAGTGTGGATTCCCCTAAGCATCACTCCACTACGGAAGCGCTTATTTCCTTAGAGTCATCCATATGCGGGGCATTTGCCTCTCGACAACACCATGTGACCATCTTTTTTCGACCTTGAGAAGGCTTACGACACGGCTTGGAGACACGGTATTTGCAGTCTCTGTATGAGTTTTGGACTAAGAGGTCGTTTGTCCTGTGTTTCCCCCAGAGTTTCCTAGCCAACCGGGTTCTTAGAGTTCGAGTTGGCAACATACTGTCTTGAACAACCGCTTCCAGGGGGCATCCCCCAAGGTAGCGTCTTGAGTGTAGCTCTGTTCGCTGTGGCCCCTCAAAGGTATTGTTGATGTACTGCCAGAGGGGGTTGTTAGTACTTATACGTGGATGATTTATCAATCTCTTTTTCTGCTTCCAGGATGTCAGTTGCAGAGAGAAGACTTCAACTTGCTAAGAAAAATTTTGTGAATGGACGACGAATCGTGGCTTCCGGTTTTCTCCAGCGAAGACTGTAGCGGTTCATTTTTTGCAGAACCCTTGGGGTTCATCCCGACCCAGACCTACATCTTTACGGGAAGAGAATACCATGTAGGGAAGAGACCCCGGGTTTTTTGGACTCTTTTTGACAATAGACTGACTTGGGGGCCTCACCTTCGTGCTCTCAAGACTGACTGTCTTCGAACCCTGGATCTACTGAAAGTCCTCTCGCACACCAGCTGGGAGCTGATCGCGCCCACCCCTATATCTACATCGCTCACTTTTCCTTTCGAAGCTTGAATATGGAGTGAAGTGTACTCCTCTGCCACACCCACTCGACTGCGGATGTTGGATTCGGTACACCATGCTGGTGTCCGTCTGGCAACCGGGGCGTTCAGGTCATCTCCCATCCCAGTCTATTGGTGGATGCTGGTGTCCTCCCATTAGATCTTCAACGCCAGTCCCTCATGTTAAGGTGTTGGTATCGCCTCCAACGCCTCCCTGACTCAATAGCTTTTCCGTGCTGTGTCTTGTGATTTAGGTTCGCAAATTTACCATGAGCGAAAAGCTTACAAAGCCCCTTGGTTTCCGATTAAAAGCTATTATGGAGATGCTATCCTTCCCTGCTTTACGGATCTGCCGCATAGACCTACGAGAGTCGGTCCATGGCTTCTCCCAAAGTGTCCCCTTCTGCTAAAGCCTTCCGCTCTCAAAAGGGTCTTTACCTCCTCAGGCTGAGCGTGGGCCCCAAATTTTTTGACCACTATTGCACACATCAGGGTTCTGTCCCTGTCTTTACTGATTGTTTCCAAATCAGACGAAGGAGTTGTGATACGGTGTCGTATTCCCATCATTTAACTAAGGCGTCACCTTCCAAGTGTTCATCTGTTTTTAAAAGCTGAAATAAGTGCTATTTTATATGCTCTCATGGCTATTCTTACTCTTCCGGATGTCTCTTTTACAATTTTTAGTGATTTTTTGTAGTGGTCTTCAATCCTATGTAATTTTAACTCTCCCCATTTCCCCTGGTCAATGCCATCCTGGGGTGGCTTTATCTGCTCAAGAGGCGAGGGGCCCGGGCGGTCAGCTTTGTTGGACCGGCACATGTAGGTGTTTTCCGGGAATGAGGAAGCTGATGGGCCCTTTGGGAAAAGCTGGCAGCTAGAAAACCACTCTATCACATTTTGCGTGCCGGCTACGGGCCTACGCTCGGCAATCCATAGATCAGGTTTTACACCAGTTTGCAGGAACGTTGGATTCTATAGGGCAAAATAAACTACGCACCATACGGCCAAAGTATCGAGGACTGGGCCCACTGCAGTCTCTCCCGGAGATGGGAGACTGCCTTGGCACGATTGCGTATTGGGGCACACACTATATACACATGGGTTCCTCATGGAGGGCGGCCTCCCTCCTTACTGTATGATTGTTTGGTCCCCTTAACTGTGCGGCACTTGCTGGTCGAGTGTCCAGTCTTGGGGACCTACTGAGCAATTTTTGTCCCGGTGTCGGGGTCGGGAAAGGTGCTTACCGTCTTCCCTGACATTGGGAGAGAGGTGTTCTCTCCGGACACGAAGTCCATACCTTTATTGAGAAGCTGGCCTTCTCAACAAGTTATGATGTTTTTAATATTCACTTATTATTGTTTTTAAAGTACTCTTGTTCTTTTATGCATTTCGTTATTTTAAATTTTTTTTATTCTATCTTAAATTTGCTTTTTATTTTACTTTACATGTATCTTATGTAAGCAGGCGTCAATAACCCCGCAGTTGCGGCGCCTTAAAACTATAATCAATCAATCAAGTCCCCGTGCCGATGACAGTGACGTCGGCGCCTGGTAACATCTGGAGCCCCTTTAAATAGACTCGCCGTGCACCGGTGAGCGCAGACCGGGTGGGAGTCATGGCACTGGAAGGGGAGACATCTGATAGGCTACGACAGTTGCTTTTATTTTACGCCCGTGAGTGGGTGATACGCGCCACCCTGGCCATCGGTGGCTAGGTGTTTGCGGCAGAAATTGTCGTAGTGGCCAGTCCTGGTGCAGAGGCGGCATTGGGCTGTCTTGGCGGGACACTTGTCAGTCCCCGCCCAATGACCTTGAACGGCCGCAGTTTAGCAAGACGCAGCCCTGGCCGGAACACTTTTGGGGCCTGACGCCGCGTGCAGGACTGGCAGGGATGGACAGGGCCCGGGAACCGCTGGTCTACGTTGAGTCTTCAAGCGCTTTACCTGAAGGTGGGTGTTGAGGTGAATGGTCCCTTTTCGTGGCGCTTGCCTTTCTTGTAGGTAGACATGACGCGAAGCTGGGTTGGAGACGAGTATATAGCGGAGGCTGTATGGGGGGTGGCTTCGAAGGAACGGGAACAGGTGAACCACGTCTTGAAGAGAAGCGCCTGTGTCTAGGGAGATAAGGCGTTGATCAGCTCTTCATCTCGCACACCCATCGCAGAACCATTTTTTTTAATTGGATCTCTGCGCACGTCCTAGCGTTTACCAGTACACAAAATTTCCTCCTCTGCCAGGTTCTTCAGGCGTAAAGAAGAAATCGGAATGACTCACCGTCAGCCTGCTTACAACACAGGAGTTCTCGACGGGTAGTGCTTCATTTCGTTGACTCTTTAAGTGGGACTGTAGGGTGTCTTTAAAACCTCTGTCACAGTCAAGGAAGTGTCGATGCGATCCCTAGGTATGTTTCTAGGATCCTTTGTACGTCCAGTGACACAGCCATTTGGCAGCTGGATGAGTTTTATTATGTCGTGGCAGCCTCTGTGAATGGTGCATGGTGGAGAAATCTTCCCACAGACGACGCCACTGCCGGAAAACTTGGAAGGAAGAATCAGCCAGCAAAGTCGGTGGACTGTGGGCCACATGCTTGTCAGCGGAAGTCGCGACGGTGGGCGTGGCAGCCACAGAGAAGCGCGAACGGGGTGGTTGTCGCGGGAGCCGCGACCGTGGGTAATGCGCCGCTCGCACCGGCTTCGTGGAAAGCTGGAGGTGAAGGAAAGTCCCGCGCGCTGGCCGCAGACTGTGGTCTGTGCGGAGGAGACTGAAGTGTGACAGGTACTTGAAGCCGTGAATCCTCCTCCTTTCTCTGGCCTCGTTGTCACGTAACCGTCCTCCCTCATCACGCTGGCACCTCTCCTCTTCGTCTGGATCGTCGATTCACTGGTCGACAAACCAAAAAATGGGTTTTCTGAAAAGTTTTTTCATTGTTTTGTTGGCATTTTTTGGGTTTTTTTTTTTTGG
>JACEEZ010024066.1:50448-70047 GCA_016584305.1 Chionoecetes opilio
GCTCTTTTACATTTAGTGGATTCTTGTAGTGCTCTTCAGTCACTATGTAATTTTAACTCTCCCCATCCGCTGGTCAATGCCATCCTGGAATGGCTTTATCTGCTCAAGAGGTGAGGCCGGACGGTCAGCTTTTGTTGGGTACCGGCACATGTAGGTGTTGCCGGTAATGAGGAAGCTGATGCCTTGGCAAAAGCTGCAGCTAGAAGACCAGCTCTATCACATTTTGCAGTGCCGGCTACGGACCTACGCTCGGCAATCCATAGATCAGTTCACACCAGTTGGCAGGAACGTTGGATTACTATAGGGCAAAATAAACTACGCACCATACGCCAAAGTATCGAGGACTGGAGCTACTGCGGTCTCTCCCGGAGATGGGAGACTGCCTTGGCACGATTGCGTATTGGTCACACACTATATACACATGGGTTCCTCATGGAGGGCGGCCACCCTCCTTACTGTGATGATTGTTTGGTCCCCTTAACTGTGCGGCACTTGCTGGTCGAGTGTCCTAGTCTTGGGGACCTACGTGAGCAATTTTTGTCCCGGTGTCGGGGGTCGGACGGTGCTTACCGTCTTTCCCTGACATTGGGAGAGAGGTGTTTCTCTCCGGGACACGAAGTCCATACCTTTATTGAGAAGGCTGGCCTTCTCAACAAGTTATGATGTTTTTAATATTCACTTATTATTGTTTTTAATGTACTCTTGTTCTTTAATGTATTTCGTTATTTTAAATATTTTTATTCTATCTTAAATTTGGTTTTTTACTTTTACTTTTCATGTATCTTATGTAAGCAGGCGTCAATAACCCCGCAGTTGCGGCGCCTTAAAACTATAATCAATCAATCAAGTCTCGTGCCGATGACAGTGACGTCGGCGCCTGGTAACATCTGGAGCCTTGAAGTAGACTCGCCGTGCACCAGGTGAGCGCAGACCGGGGTGGGAGTCATGGCACTGGAAGGTGAGACATCTGATAGGCTACGACAGTTGCTGTATTTACGCCGTGAGGTGGGTGATACGCGCCACCCTGGCCATCGTGGCTAGGTGTGTTGCGGTAGAACTTGTCGTAGTGGCCAGTCCTGGTGCAGAGGCGGCATTGGGCTGTCTTGGCGGGACACTTGTCAGTCCCCGCCCAATGACCTTGACGGCCGCAGTTGTAGCAAGACGCAGCCCTGGCCGGACACTTTGGGCCATGACGCCGCGTGCAGGACTGGCAGGGATGGACAGGGCTGGGAACCGCTGGTCTACGTTGAGTCTTCAAGCGCTGACCTGAAGGTGGCTGTTGAGGTGAATGGGGCGTCTTGTCGTGGCGCTTGCCTTTCTTGTAGGTAGACATGACGCGAAGCTGGCTTGGAGACGAGTATATAGCGGAGGCTGTATGGAGGGTGGCTTCGAAGGAACGGCAACAGGTGACCACGTCTTGAAGAGAAGCGCCTGTGTCTAGGGAGATAAGGCGTTGAATCAGCTCTTCATCTCGCACACCCATCAGCAGAACCATTTTCAATTGGATCTCTGCGCACGTCATAGCGTTACCAGTACACAAGTCGACCTCCTCTGCCAGGTTCTTCAGGCGTACGAAGAAATCGGAATGACTCACCGTCAGCCTGCTTACAACACAGGAGTTCTCGACGGCGTAGTGCTTCATTTCGTTGACTCTTGAAGTGGGACTGTAGGGTGTCTAAGACCTCTGTCACAGTCAAGGAAGTGTCAGATGCGATCCCTAGGGTATGTTCTAGGATCCTTTGTACGTCCAGTGACACAGCCATCGGCAGCTGGATGAGTTGATTATGTCGTGGCAGCCTCTGTGAATGGTGCATGGTGGAGAAATCTTCCCACAGACGACGCCACTGCCGGAAAACTTGGAAGGAAGAATCAGCCAGCAACGTCGGTGGACAGTGGGCCACATGCTTGTCAGCGGAAGTCGCGACGGTGGGCGTGGCAGCCACAGGAGAAGCGGCGAACGGGGTGGTTGTCGCGGGAGCCGCGACCGTGGGTAATGCGCCGCTCGCACCGGCTTCGTGGAAAGCTGGAGGTGAAGGAAAGTCCCGCGCGCTGGCCGCAGACTGTGGTCTGTGCGGAGGAGACTGAAGTGTGACAGGTACTTGAAGCCGTGAATCCTCCTCCTTTCTCCTGGCCTCGTTGTCACGTAACCGTCTCTCCTCATCACGCTGGCACCTCTCCTCTTCGTCCTGGATGCGTCGATTCACTGGTCGACACCAAAAATGGTTCTGAGTTCATTGTGTGTGGGTTGGAAAGCATTTTCGCTGCTGATTTCAAAAATGGCATTGCTTTTTCTCTAGCACGTATAGTTTTTGAAATATCGGCATTTTAAATTTTAATAGCTATTATAATTATATACGTATATATAATTATATAATTAATCGAAACAATCCCCCTACGTTAATATATATTACTCGTAATTAAATTATGGTGGTGCCTGCGGCTTTATTAGGACCTAATGTACATATCTGGCAAAAAATATACTTAAATTATGTTCCAAATATATCCGAAAATGTGCCACATCTTGGAAATATCCGAAAATATGCCAAATCACAGTAAATTTTGACTTTATATATACACTTTTTTCACTGTCAACAAGAGGTTTGTACATACAGTTGAACCTGCCAGGTGAGTCTTTCGGTCGTGCGGGCCATTCCTTTTGTTTGTAATGTTTGCTGTTCCGCTCTAGATGTCCGCACAAACAAAAGAAAAACATGTGCTTAGTGGGTAACCTAACGTGGAAGTCCTAGAAGCAATAGATTACCCTTCAGGTCCCCCACACCGATTCCACTGATGTTCTCATATTTAACAGCAGATACAAAGTCTTCATAGTTTCATTAAGTTTAACTCATTTCATGGCCGATTAGCAATTGAACACTCGGAAGCTTAGTTTCCTGGTATGCAGAAGAACCCTATATGCGTGTTTTTTTCCTGATCTATGAACAGCCGCCACTCACTCTTATTCAATAAGTGCTGAGACTCACAAAGTTTTTCCATGAGTGGTGTCAACATCAAGCAGTAACAGAGCTTGTGTTCCATCTTGAAGAAGCTGAAAGTTCTTTATGTCTACCGACGAAACGTGGTGATGAGAACTCCTTCTTGTAGTCAATTCCCATTCCTTGAGACGAGATCCAAGGACTTCCTTTTCTCCTTGGTAGATCTAAGGTCCCTAGCAAGTTATGTAGCATTTCCTGACGATGAATTTGGGCTCCTCTGTTGTCCTGCCATTTCTTGAAGTCTGTATCCATGGGATTATCCTCCTCGTTCGAACCAGAAGAATCAGAATATAAAAAGAGGAAAGCAGGAGATGGGGAAGTTGGGGCACAGGGGTGAGAAGATAGATGGGTGAGAGAAAGGAGCGCTGGTAAGAAGAAAAGTCTCTCGGGCTTGACCCAGGTGCTGTAATTGTGTTGTAATGTTTTGTTGTTGAGATCCGATCTCGACCTAACGACACGCTTTCCCATCTCGCACGAGCAAACAGAAAACCACTCTGGTGCGGCTTAGCAGGACATGGCCCCGGAAGATGGTGCTCCGGACACCACCCAGGACATACCCCGCGCCCAACCCACGCAGCCCACCAGTTCTATTCAGTTTTGGTTTTTGTTCTCTTTTTTTCTTTTTCAGATTTGACTTGTTTTCTTCTTCTCTCGTTCTTCTTTCTTTCTATCTCTTCTTTCTTCTTACTTGTTTTTGTTGTTGGTGTGGTTGTTTGTTTTCTTGGTCTGGTTTATTTGGTTTGTTTTGCTTTTTTTTTTTCTGTCACTAGGCCATGTAACGCTCGGCAGCTCACCCAGACGCGCCCGATCTCCTCAGCAACCCCGACACGGCGCGCTGGCGTCATTTCTCCGACCACATCTCCTCTCTCCACGCGTTTCCAACATATTACAAAAGGGAGGAAGGAAATTGTAGAAAAATTTAGTGAAAGAAGTCTGAGATTAAAAGTGTTTTTTTGTTTTAGTTTTATTTTTTTTTCAGAATTGGACAGGGGGAATAAGGACGTTCCGTAGAAGCGGAGGACCTGACAGTGTTTCGTGGGATCGAACCACTGATAGAGAGGGGAAGGCGAGCGGAACGGAGTGGGATTGTTAGGAGTATAAAGTTTTGCAGGCAGCGTAAAAAAGGGTAAGATTAACCTCCGTATAGCAGATGGGGGTCATTGGATTTATGTGGCCTCGTCGGAACCAACGGTAGGATAGTAGCAGTGGATATAGAGGATGGGGAGGGGGTGGGAAGGTGGAACGGAGTGGATTGTAGGAGTAAAAGTTTTGTAGGATAGCATAAAAGGGGGTACTAGGATACCGTACTTCGTGAGAGCGAAGGGGTCCAATTGGAAGTTTATGTGGCCAATCGCGTCCGAACCAAGAGTAAAGGAGAGTGGGAGGTAGGTTGGAGAAGGACACGGTAGAGAATTAAAGTACCAATTCGCTCCATCCCCCACCGGGACCGACAAAAGCTTACAACCCCGATCAGAAGCGATCGAAAGACAACCATCTTCAGCCCCGCTTTGGGTGTGGTGGTGAAACCAGGTCTGCTCCCCCGCTGGGTGTGTGATGCCGGTGCGGTGATGACGCAAGGGTCCGGGGGTCTCGAACTTAAACTTGGGTGTGTCGGCCTGGGGGGTGGGCGCCGCCATCAGTCTTTTTGGCTTTCCTTGCGACTCGCCACGGAGGGAGACAGATGCTTTAAGAGTGTGGTTTTAGGGGGGGGATCACATGGCCGAAAGACGGGCCTCGGCGTCTAGCGCTGGTCCGTGCATTGTAGACCGTGTCCACCCTGGCCCTGTCAGTCTTGGCCCGCCTGGTGGAAAACCCTCGCGCCCCTGAACCGTTGGAAGAGGTGCCTGGCGTTGCACGCAGCACTTCCTTATCTCAAAAAAAAAAACCAAAATTTAAACAAAAAATATGAATACAAAGCTATAGGACAAGTAAAGAGTCAAAAAAAAACACAAAGCCGGACCGACTGCTGGGTGCCCTCGCCCTGATGGACACCTGTTTGGAAGGAAGTGTTGGTTATTTCAGGACAGTAAAATGATAGGATCGTGGTTTGTGTGACACTAAGTTTGAGGATCCGTTTTGGGTGGCCAACGTGGTCTCTGTCCTTGTCTGCCGGACTCTGCTGCCTAGCGGTGTGGCACATTCCTCCTAAAACAATACCACGAGGTGTGTAAAGGAGAGTGCTGCTGGCCAACCTGGCCCTCCCCGGGTGGGAGCGGGGTGGAAAAAATTGGGTAGTGGACAATGACATGTAAGAATTTGGGAAAACAGTGAAGTGCTTTATGTGTAAATTTTGGAAGTGGGGGGGGGTTGGGGTTTTGTGTTAGTAGGTTTGGGGTTCGGGGCAAAACGATAAGCTCAGGAGGCGGGAGGGGATGTGGTCGATGGAAGGTCAGTACATTGTGTCATGTGGTGTGTTGGAGGACATGGTGATATCCGTTTTTGTGCGCTCTCAAGTTAAGGTATATGAGTGTGATGTTGATGGGAAGGATGTTGATCTCACCGCCCTCGTGCAGGGAGTAAATAGGTCCGTAAGTACGGGGTACCGAACCTTACTCCTAGTAGCGGAGCGTAGTGACTTCCAAAGTTCTGGATCCTCTGAGTTTAAAGCGAAGATTGGTTTTTTTTGCCGATAAGAAAAAAAAAAGAAAAACAAAAGGATAAGAGGGCAGTAGGTTTAATGTGTGTTAGAACCAAGGGGCTTTGAAAAGATGCAATTTTGTGGCGCGCGCATCTGTAGCGTAACCTGCCCATGCTTTGCTCTGTAACTAGGGGCCAGCGAATACCTAATTTGGCGTTTGTGTGGTGTATGAATCTTGAGATTTTTATCTTATGTTAATAGGGCCGAGTACTATGTTATATTACTTTTGTGACTTCGTTTTCCGGGGGATTGGTGGTGGGTTAGTAGGTAGAAACGGTGTATGATAATATTAGGTCGTCGGCTTTCTCTCCTTCTCTATCTTCTCCCCGCTTTTTATATTAAAGTAGGCGTGACGTTTATAAAGTTTTGTTTTTTTGAGGGTGTGAGTGAAATCCTCCCCCACTTGAGTTCCCGACAGGCTGGTAGCGGAGTATTTACCCTGCATTGGATGCGGGTCAGGGTAAATTGGATCTAATTTGTTAGTCTAGAGGGAGCGATGCTATAAAGTGTCACGTCCGTCTGCATATTGAATGGTCACAGATCTCGTTGTTGTCGGTGACACTGTAGGTCAATTAGTGTCTGTTTAAAGAGACGTTGGGGAACGGCTCGATGGCCGTTGGGGGAAACCCCGGCTAGTGGTGTAAAAGGTCAGAAAATGATGTCTGTATATGTTCGGAGGTTTTCTCATCTGTCTGTCTGTCAGGAAGTTGTGCATAGTAAGTTCTTTTTGGTCATAATAGGGAGGTCTAAGAGTCGTTTACATATTTATATTTGAGTCCTGTGTGCCACACGGGTGTCGAATGCTTGTTTTAAGGTCTTTTATATTTGGGAGTGCACACTAGAGACGTTTTTAATTTAATCAACTTGGTTGTGTGCTCCCTTTGAGGTAGGCCCACTATGTTATGTTAGCGCGTCGTCCGGGTGGAGTGGTTCCTATTTGTTTGCCTGGAAGACCAAACTGCTTTGGGTACAGGATGTTTTTTTGTCTCGAGAGTGCGCTCTTAAGTCATGGTTGCATACTAGTCTGGCTCAAAAAGTCTTCCCTATAAGTAGTGTCGATTAGGGCTTAATCGTGGAACGTAATTTTTCGGCGAGGTGAGGGCTTTTCCTGGGGGTTTCGGGATGAGAATTGTGGTTGTCTGTTTTGAAAGCTTTTTGGGGAAATACCTGTGGCTGAGCGAGGGCTGTTACCAAATGTGTGTGAGTGAGGACATGATCGGTGGGGGGCATGATTTTTGCTGATGGGCCCGGTGATGCCTGTGGGCCCGGTGCACGGCTGCGTTCTTTTGAGTTAGCCTAGGCGACAAGTCCTCCCTTCCTCGAAATGGGGTGGGTGAGAGGAGGTTTTCCGGCCGGGGGTGGTTATAAAGTTGTATTGTGTTTATGTAGCCCAGAGGGAAAGAGTGTCTACTGTCGTGTCGGAGTGCATTTGTGTGGTGATGCGTTTCTATGTGTGGTAGTTGTGCTAGGGGATTGTGCTGAGGAGGGGGGATGTGTTTCGAAAAACCGTTGTCCTCCCCCAGTGTTGGCTTAAAACGCGTTGGTGACTTGCGGACAGGGTCTCTTAATAACTACCAACACCCAGGGCAGTGTTAGTTGACGAGTACCAATAACTCGAAGCGGGTCCCGCTCTTTATATTCCCTTCATTCTGTGCACCATTGTACGGCCAAGACTCTCAGGCAGTTTGGTTTAGAGGTGGCGGCTTATTCTGTCCATGATGCGTGTACTAAGCTTCTCCATGTGTGTCGTTGGGTCAGTCTAAGTAAAGACTGTCGGGATGTGTCGGGCGTAGAATGTTTAAGGTCATCCCTGGACTCGGATGTGATTTGGAATGTTTGCGTGCAAAGCGTGTTTCTGTAGCAGATAAAGGAGAACGTTTGTGTTCGGATAGAGGGTTTTCCAGTCATAGAAAATTTTGTGTTTGTTTCTTCTTTGGTAATGTAGTGTTTGCAGGCTGTGAGGGATGTTTTCTTGAAGAGTGTTTATGGCTGTGTCAAGTTGTGTGTGGTATAGTTTTCTTAATGGTGTGGGGGTTGTGTGTGTTTACGAAGGGCCTCCTTAAAGTCTGTCCCAGTTTGCGTTGTTATAGTCAAAGGTAAGGTGGTGAAGGGACGGAAATAGGGTTAGTGGATATGCGGAGATTAGATGTATGTGATCCGAGCCTCTGAGGGGTCCCGTAGAGAGGTTTGGTGTAGATGAATGGACTGTCTGTTAGTTGGCAGTCGGTCGCCCCGTGCCACACCATTTCCAGTTGAAGCATGTTGGATACTCTGGCCCCGAGAAAGCGAAGGCGTTTGAAGGTTACAATTTGTGTAGCTGAGGCCGTGTGGGTTGTTCGCTGCCGTGTCCCTGTAAAGTTGTGTGTGCAGCGTTGAGATCGGCTATGAGGTGACAGGTATGTTTCGGGTGGTTGATATAGGAGTTTGTATACTGGTAAGTGAAGTCCGGTGTTGGGTCGATCGTAAGAAGTTGTGTCCAGCCCAGATGGGACCATGTGCGGTATGAATCTTGGCTGCTAGAAATGAAGGTTTAGGCCAGTCCACCTAGGAAGTCGTGTCGAAGAGTGTGTTTTATCAGGATGGCTACGCCGTCGTGAGGTATGGCTGTGGTGTTTTTACACTTGTATCCTTACAGTTTTATGGGGTTTACTGAGAGCCCCGATGTCATTGAGGAGGACAATGTCTGGGTCTAAAGATCTTATAGACCTCCGTTATTAGATGACGATTAATTTGGGTATCCGCGACTGATTTAGCTGCATGAAGGTGATCATAGCTTCGGTGTTTTTAGATTACTATTAGTTTACTCGCTTTGGCTTTTACTACAATTTTTGTGCGCGTGTGGTGACAGGGGAAGCAGAGTTAGCTGGATGGGAGGAAGTTGTGGTTATTAACATGTAACGGGTAAGAGTGCGCTGGGGGGGGTCGCGGGGGGTTCCTGCGGTTGGGCTCCGGTGCGTCGCCCTCGATGAGAGCTTTCCAGCTCCCCCCTCGCTGTCGCTCTCTGAGGACGAGGACTGTGATTCTCCTGCGTACTGCTGTTATCGGTGTGGGTGTGTTGTCTCGGTTGGGTGGTGTTGTGGCGGTGTCGAAATTTGGTCCGTGATTTTTTTGGTATAGTGTCTATGTTTAGGTTATGAAGCGTCTGACATTTTGAAGGAGGGTAAAACATTTTCATTTAGTAATTCTGTAATTTGTTCGTAGGAAGAGGTGAAGGTTTTCTTTTGCACATGTGGCGGCCGGGGGGGGGGGCGTGTACCAGGCCGTGATTTTAAATGTCGCATTTGTGGTGTTTAGTTAGGTGCACTTGTTGGTGGTTTTTCGAGTTGTGTGGTGTTCAGTGGGAGAGGGAGGTAAGGAGGGCAGGAGGGGAAGGGGTAGGTTTGCGGTGTTGTGGTGTTAGTAGGGTGGGTAAGGGGGACAGGAGGGGAAGAGGTAGGGGTTGCGGCCCTTGCATATGTATGTATGGAGTTGTCTGTAGTGAGGGTCGTTTTGTTTTGTGCTGTTTGAGCTTTGCGTTTGATTATTGCACCTAAAGAAGGCGAACGCGCGGTTGGGTGGGGGATCCCCGCCGCAATTAGAGGCACGTGGTAGTGTTTGGAATGTGGCATTGTCGTGTCGTTGTGGCCCAAATCCGCGGCATTTGAGCATTTGTCGACTGTTTCCTGTGCGTTATTGTTCGGTGTGTGGAAGAGGAACATTTGAAACATTGTATCATTGGCAGATGTTCTTGGATATCTACGTTATAGTGTGGGATTATTTGTGAGAAAAACTTTAAGTCCGTTCTTTGTTAGTGTTTCTTCTGCTTGTTGTTTTGATTGTGTCCCGCTGATTTAAATCATGTGAGCCTTCTGTATGATTTGAAATTTCATGAATCTGTAACTTTATTTTTTTCTTCAATTTGCCTGGTCCGTCGAGTGTCTATGTTTGAAATTGAGCAGGAGGTCCGTCGATGCGGCGAGCAAGGATGGTTTCTATCTGAGATCATGGCTGGGTGTTCCATTAGGTGGAAGCCTTTGCTCTTTCACACAGTTTGTGTGTATTTTCGTGGGTATGTGTGCTGTGAGGTCGGCCTTCGGAAGCGCAGACACCGACTATGACTTACGGGCCGGAGATAAAGCATTTTGATTTGCGCGATCTGTGTTATTTGAAAAAAGGAAGGCGCTGATGTCCTTTTGGGGGGCGTCCGTTATGTCTGTAATCGCAGCGTGCGGTCATGGGGGCGTGGGGTTTGCCATGCTTGGGAGGGCATACAGCGAAACGGGGGTTAACACAACTTATTTCATCACTTATGGTAATACACAGCTGAATTTACACTAGATAAGATTAGAATTACGTAACCAACAACAACTGAGATAAAGTCGAATCCCTTGGCACTCCGTGCGGCTCCGATAACTGTGGAGAGAACAATGGAGGAAACACAAGTTCTTGGACACAGAGGCTCATTCCATGAAACTTTACTCTCACTCCTCTGTGGTCGGCCCCAGTGCGGAGCTGGGAAAAAACAAGACACCGGGCACAGAGAGAAGGTACACTGAGATGGAGAGGTAGGGAGATCGTTTGAGAAAATGAAATTAAAAAAAAAAAAAAAAAACTGGAGCAAAGATGGAGTTTGCCGGGTGTGGTGGTGGAGACTTTAAACGGAAGAACACTGACGAGAGCAAGTGCACAAAAGGGGAAATGATAGGGCAAAATAAAACACATAGACCAAAGATGGAGAGCTTACATGGGGGGGGTAGGGGGGGGCTTTTACTGAGGAAACACTGGCAGGGGACAATTTAGAGATAAGGACACTGAGGGATAGAAAAAGAGAGAAAAACCTGAACTGGGTCCTTACTCGGTGTCGGTACTGGTATGGAATCCAATGCTGAGAAATCCCGGAACGCGACACGGGGAAACAACGAAGTTTCTAACCGCGAGCGGCATATACTACCGGAAAACGCGCAAAAAACCACTGCGAGAAGCTCTAACACACCTTTTTGAAGCACAGGACACCCAGACAAGAGCTCGAGCGACTGAGGTATGAACAAAGTTTCTAACTCAGATTGGTAGTACTGTATGTCCGGCAGAATGCGAGTAAACGCTCGATTCTGAGGAGCGCGGCGGGGAGATCCTATCGCGACGGCGAGCAAAACCGTTCGAACCTGTTCACTTATGCACTTGCATTGGAACATTTGGAACTGTGGAGTATCAGGACCATTGTGGCACAGCCTGATTGCAGAAGGTACGTCAGGATACCTCGATTTTAGCTCGCACGTTCTTACTGAATATTCCTCCTTTGATGTTAGTGGGCAGAGTAGCAGTCAGTACTTAGTGATCCTTATTGTTCACCGCCAAACAATTGGATGCGAATGCCATGCCTGACGGTCGCGTTTGCCTACGCATCCATTCATTCAAGTGGTCACCTGGGTTGCATGCTACGTGAGGTGGCCCACTTCTTATCTTGATCACCTATACTGCACTTGAAGTAATGCGGATAAAGCTGCTTTAACATTCTTTGTAAGAGGTTTCTTCAGACTTCAGGGGTAAAAAATTCCACATAGTAACAAAAACTGTCCGATGCATCACCCATTACGGGCCGCTCCCATCACAAGCCCGGTACACAGGTACTAATATATGGTAAACCAACTAAATTTGACTCATCTAATCAAACACATCATATCTGCAAAGAAAATCAAATGTTTAAACTATTGTCATAGCTGTACATCAGTAGGTAAAAATGTACTACACAGCCTGCTAAACCCCTCGCCAATACGCAGCGGCCACCCCTCCACCTTGCTCACATGCACAAACCACACTGACGTCAAAAACACTGCACTGCCCTAAATAGGCTTGAGAAAAGAAAAGAGTTAAGAGTTTAAATGGAAAACATTGGTAAAACCTATTTCTTTCTGGCTGATTTTACCCATATTTTTTCATGGGGGAATTGCGTCTGGTTCTCAAAATTTTGGACGTGATAGAGTTAATTGAACATCGATTCGAGTTCAGCAGGGTCGAATTTACCTATAAATAAAAGCTTCATTTAGTCCTAGAACCATACTTCGATTTTTTTTATTTGTCGACCAGTGGATATTATTCAGCCGATAACCCTGGGACTCCTTCAATAAGCGAATCAAACTTGATGAATCGCGTCCCCCCGTAGCGGGGATGAATGTGGTTTGTGTTTTAAGTGGTTCAAAATGGTTGGGGAAGGCGATTTTCGCTTCCTCTTCGTCATCCTCCGACCGCATGCCGGCATGTGACAAAACGGGAAATGACATTTCAAGGGAGACGCCTAATTGAAAGATAAAACCACCAGTACAGTGGAATTCAAAAAAACACAGGGGATGTGGGTTGTGTGTGGATGTTTTTGGCGTTGGAGCGGGCGATGGTGAAATGGGGTATGTCTCTAGCCGCCTGGCCACCTGGTTTCAAAGGTCAACCCGTACCAAGCAATCGGATCCGATTAACAACCAACACGGAGTCCCCCCCCCGGTAACACAAAAAACGCACTGAAACACACGCAACTATCACTTTTTAATACACGGTGACCCTACCGCCATACGCAGTCCACATGCCTTACGTCTGTTC
Organism: Chionoecetes opilio; assembly: GCA_016584305.1. Lineage (NCBI taxonomy): Eukaryota > Metazoa > Arthropoda > Malacostraca > Decapoda > Majidae > Chionoecetes > Chionoecetes opilio. Next base: position 62,647 of record JACEEZ010024066.1, read on the forward strand.
ACAAGGCACAGACGAGCACACGATGCAGGAGACGAATTAATCCAGGAGGAAGCGGGGTCTGTTGAAGAGATGCCTCGTGGAGGTCAAGGCGCTTGGTGTGTTCTGGGAATGGCGGGAGTCGTTGCCCCCCCCGTTTTTTTTTTCCCCCCCACCTTCCCTTTAAGTTTTTCTTATACCTCCGATTCTGCACCATGGTTCTCGGGTTGCAGTGATTTAACCGGAGTGGTTGAGGGGAGTTTATCCGAAGGAGAACGAGTCATCTTCCTGTAGGTGTTTACTTCTAAAGAACGAGATATGCGGATCACCAGCGGAGGGAGTGGTTGTTAGCGGTCCGGCTACAGGGAGACTGGCGTTACATGGAGACGCGGCTCGCAGGGCGCGCTTTGTCATGTGTCACATACATGTGTTGCAACATAGCATGTATGTGTAGGAATTTAATAAGAAGCATGAATATTATGGCCATATCACAAAAAAAATTCTCGACGCGGTTGCGTTGCGTTATCGGGATTGAAATCATTTGAAACATCCACTCGTCGCGCTCGAATGGTTGCGTTTGAGTCAGCTGATTCACATCCGTACCTGGCAGACCTGCTCTGCTTATTTCCCATCCTCCTATTTCTTCCCAGACCATTACAGGTGAAGTTTTCCAAGCACACTATACCGAGAGTAACATCATACCTTGTGAAATGCATCACGTGTCATAATTAAGGTAATCAGGTCCAGGAGGCCTTATATAGGTGTGGGTGAAGTCGTAGGAATTTCAAATGTATCGCAAGCAAAACGGGGGCCCTACCGGATGAGGCCCTACGGCCTCATTGCACCCACCTTTCACCCACGTTCTTTTCCCCCTTTAAATATTTTGCTCAATTTTTTTTTACTGGAGAATACAATAAAACAAAATTTAAATTAGCTTTCCTTGATATATTTGTTTTCTGATAAATAATTACGCTCAAAAATTAGCGTTAACTAAATCAAACATCTGAAATCGGGTAATTTCCTACTTAATATATTTTTTTATCGTATAAAAGATATACTGTTATCTTCGAAATTTTGTTCTATAATATATTAAAAAAAAACCTAAAACACCCCCGAATCCATTATGAACTTTCAAGAAATGCATAAATTTAAAATTTTCGCCATTTAATATTTTGCTCAAAAATTTTTTTAAATGGAGAATTAAATAGAAGCGGAATTTTAAATTAGCTTTCCATTGATTATTTCGTTTTCTAAAAATGAATTAGAACCATACATAAATTAGCGTAAACTAAAATAAAAATCATCAATCGGGAAAAAAATTACCCGATTTCATGATCGTTTAGTTAATTTTAACGCTTTTTTTATGCATGCTGCTATTCATTTATCGAAAAAAAATATATCAAGGGGAAAGCTAATTAATTCCGCTTCTATTGATTTCTCCTTAAAAATGTTTTTGGTAAAATATTAAATAGCGAAGAGTTTAAGTTCATGCATATTTTTTTGGTTGCAGAATCATTTTTTTAGTGTGTTTTTAGGGTTTTTTTATTTGAAATTTTAAAGCAAACATTTCCGAGATAACAGTATATCTTTTAATTGATAGCTTATTAGGTAGGTAAACTTTCTTCGGGGGCCCTCGTACGACTCCGCCCTGACGTCATTCAATCTCGGCCAGGCTTTTTACATAGAGACTTTTGACGGGCCGGATTTTTAAAGGAAGGGCCCTCCTGCCCCCCGGGGGATCAAACCCAGACTTCTCAGTTGTTTAAAGACAACAGCTAGTACGAGAACCCAAGAGTAAAATTGATGTGTAATAAAATTATCATGATATTGATAAAATTTATTTCTTTCTCCAGATTTCTTGATTGTGCTTTTTTAGGCATAATCCCAACCGCTAGCCCGACAAAAATACACCCCCTTCCTATTTGAGTACTTTTGGGAACCCTTGGGGTTTATATTGAAATGAATGGTGTCATAAAAACTCGGGATTTTTTTTTTTTTTATTGGCCTACCTACCATTAATGAAAATTATAAGTATTGGTATTGCAGCATCTACTAAAAACTTGTAGACTGTAAGTCCCAAACACTATTTTTAATTTTTTACAAGTATATATTTATTTCTCCTCTTACTCTATCGCAAACTTTCTATACTATTTATTTTTGTATTAGTTTCTACACTATTCCTTGTATATTTCTATTGTTTCCCATTTAAATTTTTTTTTGTATTTCTCTTTTTTAGAATAGATCATTAAGTCGTCATGACTTCTAGTCACGCATATAATATCTATCCAAAAATCCCAATTCCCGGACGCATATCACTCTTCCTAGGCTGCATTGCATCATTTTTTCTATATCTCCTTTTGTTGAGAAACGAGCCCAAACAAAATGGTTGATCCATTCCCATACTGTTTATGATCATCACCCTCATGTATTATGTTTAATATCTGTATTAATAGGAAACTGCTATTTCAATATATTACAGTCCCATTCTTTTCTTTTTCTTTACTTCTAACTTGTCAAATTACAAGCCTTAGTCTTACTTGATGCGTACTTGATTTTATATATTTATTATTTTGGGAGTGTGTTTTGTTTTTATACACAAGTGTAGTTCACATGAGATTGTGTGCAAGTCAGAAAACCCTTGAATGAAAAGTGATTGTCACCCCTGTTCTGGTGTAAAATGTAAAAGGGAAATATTAACCCTTTATTTTTTTTTCATTTTAGGTTCGGTTTTTATTGCCAGGCACACAAAAAAAATAAAAGCATGCTGGCAAGAAAAGAAGGGTCAAAAACGTTCACCTTTAGTACGGTACATAGTAAAGCAAAAATAGAAAGGGGAAGGAAAGGGGACAGGGTCCAGAGGAATGGTTTTTGGGCCCCCTACCCTCTCTTGAAAAAGGGGGAAAAAGTCTGCAAAATTGAGTCTCATGGGTACCAAAGACTCGAACAAATTAAAGTTAGGACTTTGCCCTTTCTGGGGGAGGGAGGAGACAGACATTCTACCTCACCACCCACTCAAAATTAAACCAAGCCACCCCAAAAAACCCCCTCCAAATGCAATCACCCACATTTCACCAAGGCCACCAAACACCCCTCTCAAATCAAACAGTACACCACTACACCCCCCCAAAACAAATTTAAATTATTGCGATTTCTAAGATTGTGCCTAAATCATCAATCAACACCAGTAATATGTACACAGGCCAACACCCCTCACACCTCCACCTGGCACCTTTACCCCCAAACCACACCCCGCCAACCTCAGCACCACCACCACCCCTTCAATCGTGACTCATTTTCCCCTTCCCCTCTTCCCTAGCCCTTGGGTTTTAAAATTTCCCCCCACTGATGGTTGGGTTTGGCACTGTATATTGTATGTATATGTTACAAAGTAGTCATGTTGGAGGTGTATGTACGTGTTCCTGCCTCTTTTCTGCAAAAACCCGCTGTTTTGTGCTGTCGACAGACCCCCTCGTTAATGTATTGACATGGACATAATGGGGTTGTTCCGCTGCTGCTTGCATTTCTTGAGAATGCATACTCATGTTTTTGGGGTTTTGCCTTGGGTTAATTGTCCTTATTTAGTTATAAAACGTTGCACTTCGGGTGGTTTGCGTCATCGTCGTGTGAACAGCGAACAGCGTGGAAATGTTCTCATCCCCCGCACTCAGCCTTCCTGGGTAAAACGTTCAAAATTAATCCTTTCCTTTTTAACTCGCCGACGGGAAAAAGGAAGGACAGAAAAGGGGGACGCGATACCTGGCGCTCCTAAACTCAAAACTCTTTTTAGTCTTGATGTACGCACTCACCTGGGAGGGAGGGGGTATTTGTCACGATATTTAAATGTTCGGCCTGTCTATTAGACTTAAGCTTCCTTGGCCGTTTTGTAAAAACCTTATTTATTTATAACCATAACCTTATAATTATGTACAAATACACCAAAAGATACAAGGGATGCGTAACTTTAGTTATGAGAAAAGATTTAAGTTATTAAGTTCACTCTTTGAGAGCGCAGAGTAAGGGCGATCTGATAGAAGTTTTTAAGTGGGTAAGGGAATTTAATAAAGGGGGGTAGGAAAGGTTCTTACGGGTTTTAAACCCGGGTAGAACAAGAATAATGTTCAAACTGGAAAGGGGGTAGATTTAGAAAGAAATAAGGAAAAAATGGGTTTACAAAAAGGGTGGGAATGATTGGGGGGACTCAGAGACAGGGGAGTTAGTGCTGAGTCTTGGGAGCTTTAAAGGGGGCTGGGCAGGTTTATGGATGGGGATGGAAGGGGGATTAGTATGTTAGGGGACAGGAACTACCACGTGTAGGCCTCGCGGCCCTTGTAGCTTTCCCTTTTTTTCTTTTTCTTATGTTCTTATAAATGTACAATGTCCCTGTCAGATATAATAATAAATATATATTTTTAAATAGTATTTTCTCACTCGATTCCTTTTGGGGACTTACTTTACTTCTTACAATACCTATACGTTTTATCAGCAAACCTTACTTAATCCGCTCGACCCCACTTGCAAATTACTACCACATTACTACCACTACTTGAAAATTTAAAACCCTTCTGTTCCAAAGTAGGGGGGGGTTTCCCTAGGATTTCAGACCTTTGGGGCTTTTTTTGTAAAAGCCCAATTTTGGCACAGGGTAGACCAATTATATGAAAAAATTTTTGGATTGGAACCATCCCCCCAACGCCCCCGGCCCCCGTGGGGCCTTTTTTCCAACATGGCCGCCATGTGGCTCCCGGGAAGCTTTCCTGGGGAATGAGATGTTTTAGTAAAATGTGCAGGATTTTTTGTTTTTTTTTGAATCTGAAATTTTTGTGAAAAATACAACAACAAAAACGAACCAGATATGAAAATTTTGGGGGGCTTGCTCTCATAAAAATCCTGGAATCAAATGTTATATTTTCTGGGGTAAAAGGGAAACCCTATACATTTAATTTCATTTTAATTAAACAATCTGCAAAATAAAATATGCTTGATTAACGTTTTACGTGCCTGTTACTGTCTGGAAATTTCAAAAAATTTCATCTTAATTTGCAAGTTTCATTCGGATGCTGCGGTCATCCCGGGCCCCCAGGGACCCAAGGTTTTTGTGAGGAAATAGCAGCCCCAGGAATGCTTTTTTTGCGTGGGGGAAAAAAACTTGGGTTTTGTGACGTATTGTCTCCGCGGCAGTCGTGAAGACTCTGTCTTCATCTGGGGGGGAGACTATTTGTTTCCGGGTGGGAGAGGGGCGGCCTGTTCCCCGCTGTGGGAAAGAGACGGTCGACAAGGAGTTAAATCTCCAGTGTCCACCCTGCGCGACTCCCTCTTTCCGTGTGTGCATGGCATTAGGCCGATTAGTTGGAAAGGGCGTCTCCTGCGTGGTGGCGTCCGACGGGGCGAGGCGTACTCCTGGGCCCCCGTCGGGCATAACGCTTTTAAATTTTTGTGGGCTGGGCGATGCTCATCCCGCTGGTGTTGTGTTTTCACTCTGGGCTTGATAGGGGCCCTTCCAAGATATGTGCCCAAAGCAAGCAGCGGGGGTGGCACGGAGTCCTGTTGGCATCCTGGGGGAAAAACCCCTTTTAAAACACCTTGGCATCTCCGTAATGTGGCTTTCTCACCTTTTGGGGAGCCACGCGCCGAGGGACGCTAAAAGGTCTCTGCCAGTTCCAAGCCTTTCCCAGGGCATCCCCGGGGTTCTTCTTTTAAATGCAAGCAGGAATCGCGCCCTGGTGCTGTCCCCAAAATTTTAGGAAAGTGAGCAGCATCTTCTTAAAGGGGTCGTTGCACCCCTCCCCCTCATCTTGACTCCCAGTGTTCCACCCGGAGGTAAAAATGCGCCGGTCACAATTTGAAGACCGGGACGTCTCGTCATCCATTTGAGCTTCTTCAATAAAAATCCACCAGCTTTGCGAAAGCAAGTCCTGCTATTGCGTGTTCATCATCGTACATTTGCCCGCCATTTATTTTCTTCCGTGCGCGATTTGGGACAAGTTAGAAGACAATTTCGGTGGTACTTGGGTCCTTTTCAACCCGTTCCCAGCGTTCATTGCGTCAGGGGGTCCATGCGTCCCGAATCTTGCGCACACCTACACGCGAGCCAGTTGGAAAGCGCAGCTTCATAAGAACCCCACTTCAGGAGCTTCTCCGCAGAAACTTTCACTTCTTGGGTTTCGGGCCAGTACTTGATGGTCGTGAAGTATCAGTTCGTTTGCGGGGATCAACTTTTTCTCGTCGGCGGGCCCATTTTTTAGGTGCCCCTCTTCTCACTTTCTAACTTGGGTTTTTTATACCTCAGCCTGCAGGTCTTGTGGTATCGTGCTTGTTGGGGGCTCAAAAGCTGCTTCAACGCCCCTGCCTTTTTCCCAACGGCTCAAAAAAAGAGTTGGGGGGCAAACCAAGCTGGAACCCTTTTCAGATGTCCAGCAGAATGTTGTAGGCTCCCCTTTTCTTGGGGGTATTCTGGGAGCTTGTCAGCGACTCTGGCGTTGTTTCTTGGATTTAAAACATAATGACCCAGTCTTCTCTGTTTCTGGCGGGCGAGGGAACGGAGTGCTTCTGCACCACGAGGGTTAAAGGTTTGAAGCTCTTCGACATTGTTCTAGAAATGGAAAAAGACAAAATTTATGAAAGGGGCCTCAGAATCCAAGTGAATTAGGACAGTTCATTTGGGGATTTTCCATGGTTGTTAGTAATCTAGAATAAATTTAATAAAAGATAATAAGATAAAAATTTTAAAAAAACCCTGGGGACCTTTCTTTTTTGTTTTAAAGGGTCACTTAACACATTAAACAAACACAACAAAAGTTTTTCTACTTTAAAGGTCAGTGACTCGAGTGGGATAGATTTATAAAAATAAAGAACTTTTATCAAATCTGTATTGTTTGGGCTTTTCAAAAGCAGTATTACCCTTTTTACGTTTCAACTTCTTAAAATATCAGATGACAGAAAATATTTAAATGGAAATTTTTTTTTCACTTTTTTTTTCCTTGGGGTTGGAAACCCTTTTCATTTGAATTTGGATCCCCCAACCACTGTAGTAGGCCCCATGTACATTTTATTTGCCCCTGTGTTTGGGGGGAAATTTACTGGCACAATGTATATGTTGAATCCACTAAGTAATTCCCGATTGACATGGAGGGAGGTGATGCATCGCCAGGTTCACTTCCAAATCACACGGGGGCAAGGGGGGCGGGATGAGCCTGCAGTACTCAGGTGTCACTACCAAACCTGGGCCCGCGCCACTGTGCGGGCTGGGAGGTTTGTTATCCAAAAAGGTTTTTGTTTTTTGGATGCCTGTGCGCGCCCGAGGTACGAAAGATTTCTTTTTATTTCATCCCCCCGCGCGGAAAAGGGAACATTTTCTCCCCCTCCTCCTCACCCCGCCGGGCCCCCACGGCCGGAGATTTCCGTGGCGGATTAATTCGCCGTAGGAAT
>JACEEZ010024067.1:0-10000 GCA_016584305.1 Chionoecetes opilio
AAACAAAAACTACAAAAATAAAAATAATTTTTAGCAAAATTTTTAAAAAAATTTCTTGGGGGGACCGCAATTTTAGATTATGCCCCATTTGTTACCCTGTCATTCTCTTACATTTTAACTAGAAATTTTTTATTCACATTCATGCACGTGAATATTGTTATTTAGGTTACTGCTCTAATCATTTGCTTTCCCCTTTCAAAACCTTTTTTTTTTTATTAACTGATAATTTTTCGAGAATTTTTTTTCCCAAAAACACCAAAATTTTTTTTTCTTCCAAAACCCCTTTTTAAAAAGGGGTGGAGTCTTATGCGCCGGGAAATACGGTAATTATATATATAAAGAACTTAATATATAAAAAATAAAAAATAATTATTTTAATTATTAAATAAATAGTTTAAAGGGAAAAATAAATAATGAAATTTTGAATAAAATTGAGTTAAATTTTTAGTCAATAATAGATATTTCTGGGAAAAACTAGGGAAAATGTAATAGAATTAAAAGATAAAAAAGGAATAAAAAAATTTAAAAAAGATTTAAAAAAATAATTTACAAAATTTTAAATTTTTTTTCAAAAATTTTTTAAAATGATAAAATTGGGAAAAATGTTTTATTTCCTGCCAAAGCCCCCTTTTTGGGCGGACTTTGGGTAGCCTCCTCGAGGCTATGGTGCCTTCGCCCAAAACCTTTTCACCCAAACCGATCCGAAAACCAGATCAGCCGGGGGCCCGATTGCTAAGGAGAAACTCTAATTTTAAAATTTTAAAAGGGGAATAACCCTCCCGGGGTCAAAGCCCCTCGTACCTGAATTTGGGGAAATAGTTGCAAACACCCTACTCCCCCAAAGTACACCAAATATAAAGGGGGTTAATGCAAACATTTTAAAAATAACCGGGACAAACAATGGATAGGTGGGCCAGTTTTCCAAAAGGGGCGAAAACCCGACAAGGCCAAGAGGTGGGGGTGGGCCGGCGGGCGTTTGGGGGGCCAAGGCTGGGCGGGGTCGCAGGACGTGTGGGGGCGCCGGGGGTGTGGCGTGATGACGGAGGGGGCAGGTGGCGCGGCCTGATGAGGGCGCCCCCTGCGTCCAAGGCGGGAAAGATTGGGCCGGGTGCGATCCCCGGACGTGTGGCTCGCGAATGGGGCCCGGGGCCCCGGGGAGGGATGGGGCCGAGGCCGGCGGAGGGGCGGGGTTGGGGGTGGTGGGGGGCAGCCGGGAACTGCCCGCCCAAACGGCCATGGCCGGTGGGGCCGAGCTGGGGGGGGGGGGGGGGGGGTGAACACGTGTGGACACCGAAAATCCTTACCCTATTGACTAACGAGGGTTAGCAGGGAATGACTCACAGGGTCGGTCGGCGAATGCGCGGGAAGAGGAGTTCTAGGGGGAAAATTAGGAAACGAGAGAAATAAATTACACACAAAAAAAATCTCACGCAAAAAATATGAAAGTCACACTTGTCTAAGTGACGGGGGAAATAATAAACACTTGCTGACGACTCACGTGGTGGAGCAGCGAAGAAGAAGGAACACTCAGACGATGGGACGCCACAAGGGGCAACGGGCGTGGAAGATGACACATGCGAGGGGCAGGGCGTGGAGACCACACGCGACATCAGAAACGGTCCTCGTGTGGGTGCGGGCGGGTGACCGAACCCAATAACCAAAATTAACCTAATTTTATACAATAATCGGTTTTTAATGCAGTTTAAAGCTTACACAGGCACGTTATTTAACCATTCCTCAAACTGTAGAGCTGACCATTAGGGGCATTTCTAACAATTAATCCACCGTCGGCGAAATGTAAAATAACACAAGGGGGTCTGGAGGTGGGCGACTTGGTAAAAATGGACGATTGACTGCGGCGGTCATTTCTGAGACACTGATTAGTTTTGCTTGCAAAAAAAAAAATTAGTGTTTTCAGATGGTGTATTTTTTATTTCCGGAAACCAATAAAAAGATAGTATGAGCCTGACCCGAACCTTAAATCTAACCTCCTAAAAGGGGGGGGGGCCTTCGGGCTGGGAGTGATGTGTGGCTGTATGTGTATTAGACAACTATGTCCTTCTTCAATATGTATATAAGTTTGAAGGTTAAGCCCCCGAAATGGATTAATAATTGTACAGTATACTGAGAAAAGCAAAAAATAATATGGAAAAAATGCTAAGTGGTAACGGCGTAGTGACGCGCAGTATCGTCCATTATACCCCGACCTTCTCCCCAGCTGAGGATAGGTTACGAACTAAGGTAGATAAACTAGCGGTGGGGGGGTGCTGGAGGGCGCAGACCCCCCCCCCCATGTTATGGCAGCAAACTATTGGGCAATGGGTAGTGTGGGGTTGCGAAACAAGAATGCTGGGGGCGCCGGCGTGCGGGTCGTGTTTATGGGAGACTTAACCTCTAATTACAGAGAGCTGAGCAGGACGACTGGGTCACTGCCTCGGCGGAAAAGCATGTAGTCCCAACATGGCCCGCAGCTGGGACCACTGAGATGTGCCGGGAAGGTGAGGGTGCCACACCACCCCCCACATCCCCCCCCCAATACACAAATAGCTCACGGGGGCGGTTGTAATGAAAAAACATCAAACATTTGAAAAACGAGGTGAACGAGGGATACAAACAAATTTTGGATATGTTGCACTCAGTGTGTGCCTGAGGGGTCCGGCGTTATATAACAAGTAGTCTAGCAGGTGGCGTCTTGGTGCCTGTCTGTGGCGTTGGGCCTTCCTTGGATGGGCGGGTGGGGTGGAGCATAGGCGTCGCTGCTGTCCCGTGTCGTGACCCCTGAACGCAGTGAGAGGGAGCAACAAGTGGCGAAGGGGGGTTCATGATGTGGTGAGTCTCCGCTGCCGTCCAGCCGGCACAAAGTACTGCATGGGTGCCTGTTGTCTCCAGGACATGCACACTGCGCGGATCCAGCGCCCCACTGCGGGGTTAGGATGCGGGTCCGTAGGCCCCCGGGCGTGAGGGGCAGATGGTTGTGGCTGTTTGGTCATGCCGGGAACGCTGCACTGTCCCCAGAGAGGCCATAGGCCTGTTCGCGCTCCCGCAGCAGCCACGCCCCATCGCTTCGCTCACCTATAGAGTCGACGTGTCCACGGTTATGGCGTTCCCGCAGCTGACGTCCTGGATAAGCTGGGCTGGGGAGCTTCAAAGCCCTGCGGCGGGTCGTGTTGGAGGTACTGCATGAATGGCCCATGCAGCGGCGTCGGTGTTCAGCGGAGCCGTTCCGGCCAGTGTTGCAGCGTAGCAACCCTCTTGGCACACTTTGACTGCCACCTCTGCGCGGCCGTTAGACTGGGGGTAATGTGTGATGAGACCTCAGCAGAACGCGCCAGGTGTGAGGAAGCCCCGGATTCTGGTAGGTGAGGTTCGTCGCCCCCATAGCCCGGGACAGCAGTCTCTGGATTGCCGAAGCGCTTTGACCCATCGTCGGAACACGTGATGAGGCGTGCATGGTGGCGTCGCCTGACAGGTGCTCCACTTCGAGCCATCCCGAGAGCCTGTCAGCGACAGGCGATATAGGTGTGGCCGTCCCAGTTGAAATAAATCAGCCACAACTGCTGGAATGGGTACTGCGGGGGCGGGGGGTGGGCAAGAGGGTTTCTTCGGGGGGGGGGCTGCGAGGGGGCGTTCGTATCGCATACCGGCACATTGGCGCCTCTTCTGCTCAACCTGAGAGTCAATCCCTGGCCCGTAGACTGCCTGCCTCGCCCTGCGTAGCCATTGATCCCTGCCCTGTTGCCCCGCATGAAGGTAGCGAGAACTGCACGCACAGGGAGGCAGGTATGACCAGCCGAGGGTGTTTCTAGTCACAAGGTGGTATAAGGACGATGTTCCATTGGCAGGAGATGGTGGCGCCGCCATCTTGAAGTACGGCGGAGCGCGAGCGGCTTCCCAGTCCTTTCGTTCAGCCCCGCCGTCCATTGGCTACGCATTTCACCGCAAGAGCCGGTACTCCTCGTACCGTGCAGCCTCTTCCTCCACTGATGAAGGTACCACAACATGCCCCACCTCGTCCGGCTGCCGCGGCCGTGGCTGCGGTCATGGCTGGCATACCAGTCTTCATCGTCTTCTGTGCCGATCTTCTGGCCCACCTGACCGGACTAGGGTATAGCGCGACAAGGCGTCTGCCGCGCAGTTGAGTGTCGCCCTTCAAGGACTTGATGCAGGAAGGTTATTTTAGCGTCATTAGTTCGTCACATAGCTTCTCTCTTTTAGGTGAGGACCGGGGTTGCTATTATTTCCTTTAGTTCCTTGTCTCCGAAAAATCCTTGTAAGGGCCTGTGCGTCTGTGACGAGCGTGAGGTTTTGCAGCCAAGGAGGAAAGAGGCGTGCCTTCTTTAGGCACCAGGCGATGGCAATAGCGCTTCCCCCTCGAGGGATGTAGTTCCTCTCGCCTCTGTTGAGATGTCGGTGCCACAGATAGCACAAGTTTCCACCCGCCCGGGGGCCAGCATGCGGCGATTCTCCGAGACACACTTAGCCAATACTGCTGCAGGACAAGGAAGCAATATACCCTGGCGACTGTAGCAGTGAGTACTGATGTAGGGCGCGAAACATCATAGAAGCGCAGTCCACGGACGCCAATCGCCGCAATAGTGTCTTGGCGGAGGTGAGGAGTGCGCTCCAAACTGCTTGTCCCATTACACTGCCTTCCCCACCGGTTTCTTGCAGTAGATTACCTGAAGGGCTCCCATGACAGGAGCGACCGCCCAGGAAGGCGCGACTGGTTGACGAGCAAACCATGACCGCACTCAGTCAGGGTGGGCTGGCGGGCATCTGAAGTCGGTTATGCTGTGCGAGGGTCGCGGGCTTGGCTGGGTACCCTTCCAGCACAGGAGGTAGCCGGCAAAGGTGACGCTCCCCTGCAGAAGTGGAAACTTGTCAGGTCGCAGGTGACACCCGCTCTCCATGCACTCTGGAGAAAAAGAAAATGTATGTGTGCCAGAAGGCGTCGCTGACGTGCTGTCGTGGAGTTAGAGTGTCGTCCACGCACTTGAGCTCCTGGGGGCCCGTCGGTGATGGTGTTGTACAAAACGCTTTTGTGAACGCGTAATGCGAGCGCAGTGGCCCATGGGGTGCAGCCGGGGGTACGGTTAGAGCACCCAGGGGGTGATGAATGTTGTGAGCATTGAGGCCTCCTCGTCGAGGGGGACCTGGTGGTAGCCCGAGTATGCGTCCGCTACGGTCTAAATGTATGTTTTGGGCACTCTAGAGACGAGATCAACGGGCGGTTCTGGTCGTGGCGTGTCTCTCTGAGGCCGCACGGGTAAGGCGCTGAAAAGTCGACCGGGCGCGGGGCCTTCCGTCTTTTTTGGCACTAACCCCACCAATCTAGGAGCACCAACTCGGGGGCCGCCTGCGGGCACCCGCCTCCGATGATGCACCTTGGTCAACACCGTCGTCCAGCTGGCGCGTAACTCGTCCAAGAAGTGGAGCGGGACTGAGGATGGGAGTGGACTTGACGTCGGGGGCGTGGTAGGGCCAGTAGGTGGACGTTGTTGAGGGCGGACCGTCATCTCTGTAAGGGCGGCGTGGTCCCATGGCAAACACGTGAGCCCGAAAGTGCTCCAAGAACCATTTCCGAGGCTGACGGACGTTCTACTCTACGAGTTAGTGAGGTGGCGATTCCGGGCGCGGTGGTCTTGTGGGGTGTCTGGATGGCTCAACAGCACACACACTGGTGGGTGAAAAGGGTGCGCTGGAAAGGTGTGATGGACCAGGCGATAGGGCCTTGACATGCTTGAGCGATAGGTAGAGTTGCTGCACGCCTTCGGCTATGTAGATTGCACTCTGTGGTGGAGACAGTACCACGGAGACCTGACAGTTGATGGTTCCCAGGAGGCGCATGCTGCCCCCCGGCTAACTGTGGGTGACTGCGTTGGGTGTAGCCTGAGATGAAGTTGGGATATGCCGAGGTCCCCCAACAGTAGGCGAACCCGCCACAGGGACAACTTGCGACCCCAGTGTCCGCCACATGCTGTGTAGCGGACACGAGAACGCTGGGCGTGAGCAGCTGATCCACCACGGGCGCGATGCCGCCATCTCCACTCCTCCAACGATAACTGCACCGAGAGGTAGGGGGAAGTTCGAATGATGGGCGGGGCGGTACGAGCGCCGCCCTGGGGGGTGAAGGGACACGGACCACAGCGCCAGAAGTGCCCCCTTCTGCCGCAACAACGGCCATGTCCTGCAAACGCTCTGCACTGAACGCCCACCGTACACTCAGATTCACCGCATGCTGGGCCACCGCCTGCGTCCCCGCGGGACTCCGTCTTGGCGGGTTTCCTTTAGCTAAGCCGGCGAGCGGGGCCGCTCGCCGCCACCTCATGGTGTGGAGCCATGACGGGCGAGGGGAGTGTGTGTCACCGACCACCACCCTGGCTACGTCTAGCTCGAAGTTGTCACTCGCCTTTCCGCGGGCCTCAAAAATTTTCACACACGGAACTATTTCATCTGAATGACTCGAGGCGTGGGAAGCAAGACAAACACCCCGCTTACGTGCGATTCAACGTAGCCCCATCACTATTTTCTTGCTGAGCATGTACTCTCTTAAGGGGGCACTGGCACGGGCACCTAAAGCCGCACTCATTCGCCTTATGGAAGAGCACTGGCGAGATATACGCACACACACTGTCACTCGATGCCTGTGCTAGAGAGAAGGAATTCCGCCCAGCCCCGATGATACAAACGTATACTGATACACGCTTATCACAACGTCGATTGCCTCCGTGGTTGAGGAGTGCCTGCAACACTTGCTTGCCCAGCGCGCGTCGATGCGCTGTTGGACCTCTGTGTTACAAAGGGAGGCGTAATAAGGTGTGACGCTGGGGTGCGCCCAACCGCAGATGCTGCGGTAATCCTCTACGCTGGTGGCCCATGCCTCAACGTCGCCGGCGACATGCCCACGGTTCGCTCCCCCTGGCCTGGAGACTCGTGCGTGGCGATGCTGCGGGTAGTTGGCCAGAGTTGCTGCTGAGTGGTGTGTGTGATGTCGGGGCTTGGAGTTATAGCGAGTGGCGGTGTGGTATGGCGGCAGATTGGACCACGCGGCTGTTCCCACGCGCCCGCTACCTGCCGGAGGCGTCTCTACGCTGCCCATGCCTTCCTCCATGAGCCCCTGAAGATACTGCGCCATGTTGGGGTTGGAACACAGAAGGGCTGGGGGCGCGGCGTGATGTTTATTGGAGACTTAACCTCTAGTTACAGAGAGCTGACAGGACGACTGGTCACTGCCTCGCCGGAGTCCCAACTGCCCGCCTCGGGGACACTGAGATGTGGCGGGAAGGTGAGGGTTGCCACACCCCCCCACAGGTAGTATTGTACTAAAGTGCAGTTTTACCCACATAATATCTAGACAAAAAGTTCAAGTTGCAGGGCGGAACTGCACCTCGCTAGTTATACTTTGCAGTTTCATTCATATAAATAAAAGGTCACATAATGCTATGTTTTGCTTTACTTACTTCAACAGTTTCCCAAGCTCTCTGGTTTCCCTCTGCAATCTGCATACGAAAGTGCTTCTTGAAGTCTTCTTGGGAGTACAGGGGCACTGTGAGGCATGACCCTCTAAACTTGAAACAAGTAAGAAACAAGTAAGCACTATCGTTTCCACATATTCTCGAACTCTCACTGGATTTGGCGGCCTCTCTTCTTCTCTCTCCTCTTCCTGCCTCCTGTCCTGTTCATATCTTGCTACTATAATTTCTCCTGCTGCAACTACAGGGTCATCAGCTAGTTGTTTTGCCAAGATGAGAGCAGCCTGGGCGATAACAGCTGATATGGGGACCCGCCATTTTGGCAGGGACACAATTTTTCGTAGACTCGTCGTTCACTAGGGGAGTGAGCAAACAGAATCGTACAGAATTCCTTAGTGAACGCAGCCCAGCTGGTGTCTTTTCTCCGGGGTCCTTGACCTGTCTATAAAGAGGGTAGACCGCGTCTGCCCGACACACTCAACCCACTGACACACACACAGGTCACTCACTCATAGGTCACGCATACGGCTTCGTCTCGTCGGGGCGGCCACGTGTGCCGCCCAACATCTCCTGTATATTCTGATCCTGACAATACATCATCTGGCTTCAAATCTACAAAGGTGACTACTCATTATTCCTCATACCCATGCACTCTACTTTAAGAGACACTTGGTAGACATACACAGACCTCAGAACACGTGCTGGCCCACACCACTCCTCCGACCTGCCGTTCTCGCCACAGCTACCACCGCCGCTACACTCATCTCCTGTTCCTGCCTCCTACTCAACTATATTCAAGTATAATGTACCACGTACACGGTATATTTGGTGGCAGCTTGGTGTTTGGTCTATTGGTCTGATGTTCGAGGACGAAACATTGTTTTTCCAGCAGGTTTTGACATGTTTGAAATTAATCTGGCACTCGTTTTTGGCGGAAATCTGTTTGTTCGGGCTGCCCGACCCGCCCCTCCTGGACCGTTCCGTAAATATCCCGCTACGCCACTGTCGTAGCAATGATAAAAAAAATGTTTTGTTATCTGTTACTAAATCAAACTCCACGTTTAACCTAACTTGATTTGGTATTTTGGTACTTTCAACCAGTAATTGAGTAAGAGGTTAAAAGTACTCTTTTCCTATGCATTTTGATGTGTTAAGAATGATGTTCACATTCAAAATTGTCGGAAATGCTTAAATTTCCAGTTATTCCTCCTTTATCCCCGCTTTAGGTTAGGCTACTCAAGCAACGTCCAGGTCAGGTTAGCGAACTAGCGGGGTCTTGGGGGGCGTAGTTCCCCCAGATATGTCAGGTTACGTAAACAATGTCCATGTATTGTATTTACTTGTAGTTTTACCGTTGTAGTTTAAGATTTTTTTCAAGATTTTTCTAGAATAGGTAAGTAATTACCATGACTTTATCAGTAATATATTTATGTACTTCGGCCTTATGTTATCCCATAGAGTTTTTAGGAAATATTTTACGTCATCCACTTAATATACTATCGGCAAAAAATACATTTCCACTTTCCCTGCCCAAAACCCCGCTCCCAACGGGTCCCCAGGTTTTTTATGCAGGGGGGGATAACTGCAAAATGAGTAATTTCTGACAATTACTACTGTGGCCATTCTTCTTAACAAATCAAAATACATGTGAAAAATATTTTTGCCCTCTTACCCAATTACTGGTTGCAAGTACCAATTTACCCCTGATTTAACCTAACTGTTTCTGGGTTAAATAAGTAGATTTTGAAACAGGGGGGGGTATATATATATACCGTATTTGCCGGCGCATAAGACGCAGTTTTTTCCCTTAAAAAGGAATACAAAGTTCACCCTGCGTCTAATGCGGCCATATTAGCGAATGAGAGGTCGGGCAAAGAATGCAGAACAGCCGGTGGTGTATTACTAAGAGGTTGGAGTGATCTGTTTTTGAGCAGTTAGTTTAAATGGGGCCCCAAATTTGTAACTGTGTTATCAACAGTAATTCATAATACTAAGAAAGGTTGGAGTTTAAGAGAAAATAAGGGGCTGGGGCAAAAAGATAGCGATTGTTGCTGCCAAGATGGCCGTTTTTCAGATGTAAACATCATCCACCCCCCCGCTGCTGCTCTCCATTGTAAAACGTCTGGATATTCAGGCCCGCCGCTTCACCTGGGTACTTCACTCGGCGACGCCCTTCCGCGCACCCACCATGGGTCATTATGCTCAGACTCTCCCCGCACCCATGGAAAAGACAACATCCCGCATATTAGATGTCGCCTTAACCCCATTCGACTCGCGCCACACAGTTGACACAACAGTTGGAAGGAGATGATAAAAAGGGAGGCAGAAAAAGATGATGGAACTTCGCTGGAATGAGTATTGTTGATACAGGAGAACCTCGTTTATCCGGCACCCTCGGGAAGAGCGCATGCCGGATAACTCTTTTTTGGCCTTTGTTTTGAGAGTTACTCTTATGGAATCCCCCAAAAATCCCTTTTTTTTTTTTTTTTTTTTTTTTTTTTTTTTTTTTTTTTTTTTTTTTTTTTTTT
>JACEEZ010024067.1:20000-60974 GCA_016584305.1 Chionoecetes opilio
AGAAGACTAATAAACCCTCATGACTGTGATAGATTCATAGGTGTAAACCAGGGCAAATATTGTCGATCCCGACAACGGTGCCCTTCAACAATTGCAACAATAACAAGGTAAAGATGGTTACCTTACAGTGTTACCTAAATATCTTCGTGAATTTTTTGTTATTGGAAAACCCACCAATTTCGAGGCCGAAATTTAGTCCTCCTGATAGTTGTGATGTGTTTGAATTAATCTGGCTCTCTTTTTTGTCGGAAATCAATTTTTGGTTTATATGTATGTGGGGTGTGGGGGGGGGGGGGGGGCAATCTCCCCCTCCAGGTCCGCCCCGTAAACATTGCTACACTTCACACTGCCATATTAGGGGTTTAATTTTCGTTTTTTCTCTATATCATCAGTTACTAAACCAAACCCCACCTCTCCCTTTAACCTAACTCTAACCTAATCTGATTTAACCTAACTTAACTTTCTGGCTGAAATAACAGTAGATTTTTGGTACTATGTGTAATGCCATTATTATTCAATTGCGCCATGGGAAATGGGGCTCAAAATACTCAGAATGAAGAAAGCTACACGATGATGTAGGTAAGAGCCCTACGACTTTTGAAAGCCCACTACCAAAATAATACCAATATCTATACTGCAAATTTTCCACAAAGTCTAAACACATAGCAGAAAAGCAACAAAGGCATACCTACAGCATTAAATCTAAGCTATATGACCGATTTTGGTTACCCTGTCATTCCCTTAACATTTTGACTAGTATGATTTTTCATTCACATTCACTGCACAGTGAATATTGTATTTAGGTACATGCTCATAATCATTTGCTTTCCCCTACAAATCCTTTCTTTTTAATAACTTTTGCTAAATTTACCAAAAAAAATTCCTTCAAAAACCCCCATTATATTTTTTTTTCTCAAAACCTCCTTGTAAAATAGGGGTGCGTCTTATGCGGAGGTGCGTCTTATGCGCCGGCAAATACGGTATATTAGGGTGCGTCAAGTAATAGAGGTTGAATTTCAAAATGAAATTAAGTTAACGAGGAACGCTTTATTCTTTTTCTTTTACAACAAAGACAAAGTGACAGAAAAATTATATTGATTGGACGATATCTTCATGTCGCGCAGTGACCATACTTCTTGGCCGTCGGATACCCTTTTCCGGTGGTTTTTCGACAACTTGAAGGAGGCATTGGGAGCTGGTCCTCCGACTTTCGTGCGAGGGTTTTTTAGTGAATCCTGCACAAGAATGACCCCTCGTTTCCGCGGCGTCGTTGGTGACGGAAGGCCCCGTACTCGCCTTGCCCCCGGGTTGGTACATGGGGTTCGTCCCCCACATGGCAGGATCGACGTCGAGGAACCCTTGTCGATGTCTAGCAGATCCAGGAATTTTTCAGTGTTTTTCGTGACGAAGGAGGCAAGGTCTTGTTGTCTAAGTCAGCCTCCTCGACGCAAACCTTGGGGGGAGGTTCCTCTGATCCCTCCATGCTTCGGAGGTTGGCAACAACATTCCGCTTCTCCTCCAGGGGCATCTCATCGTCAAAAGCGCAAGTCCAACTGTCCCCTTCAGACAGGTACCACATGTGACGTCCCAACGCTTTCAGCCCTGACTCTCGATCGCCTTTTCGTCTCTTTCGCGAGGGGTTGTAAAGGTCAAGGTCGTTTCTTGGGGCGTTTGCTGAACACGCAGCTGAGAACCACGCTCGAATGTAGTAGCGTACGATGAAGATGCAGAACTCGTCCAGTTTTGGATGAACTGCGGCCTTGACTGCGCGTTGGGAAATGGGTGGCCGCTGTTTCTGGTATTCTGCGAACTAGGCGCGAAGATCCCCATTTTCAGAGCGTAAATCGCTCTTGCCATCCATCGAGCCCGATGGGCTGCTCCCCGGGTTTTGGAAAAAGATCCTTCTTGCGTCCATGAGGGATTCCACCAAGGAACAAAAAAAGGCTAGTTCTAACAATTCCCGGTAGTTTCACGTTGGGGGGTCCTTTCGGAGGTAGCCTTGGCCCGAGTTTTGAGGATGTCGTCCACCCAGTCCTCCCCTTTAGCTCTTCGTTTTTCGTCCTGTACTGGTCTTGTTCAAAAATACGGCCAGAACTCTCGGAAACGGGCAAAGGGAGCGATATCTGGATTTGAGATGTTTCTGGGGTGAGGGCCGAGAAAACAGTTTCCCAGCAGAATTTCCAGCATATGATGGCGACAGGCCAGATGCAGCAGATCACGACCAAGGCTTTTCTGCAGTCAAACGCACACTCCACCCTTGGATCCCGTATCGTCGCCGTTGTGTCGAAGCACAGCGCTCGAATTCGATCGGGGATAGCCCACTCGGATATAACGGAATGGATGGTGTTTGCCGTAGGCTCCGCTTTGCCGTCAGTGATGGGGAAATGCGGGGGATCTTCTCCACGCCTTCTCTAGAAACCAGGATCGGCAGTCGGTCCACAGCACCTTCGTTTGTGAGGGATGGCACTAGTTTTCCATCCCAGTGGAGTGTGAGCAGTACATCAGGAGCAAACTTTTCTTTGAGGCTCTGCAGCCTTTTCCTGGCGATGACGTTTTCGCTGCCGATTGATCGTGCTCGCGCTCAACGGGCAATTCTCGAGTGTTCGCTCCAAGCTCCTCCGCGAATGGAAGCAGCACGTGTGCAAACTTTACGGTCACTTATGTTGGGCCCGGGCCAGAAGCAGAAACTTGCGGGGATAGATTTTCTTCTGCGATGGTGCACGGCGGGATCGTTTTGGTGGAGGAGAATTTCTATCAAAGTCCTTTCTCTTCAGGGGAAGAGAACGAGGTTGAAGACTCGAGTTCAACGGGGGCCTGCCTTTCTGCGAACGCTTGACTTTCCTGTGCAGCTCGACTTCCGTCATCGTCCCTCCGCTGCTGTGTCCGTGTCTCTTTTTCCACCCAGCCCGATCCAACCACCCAATCTTCCCTGCCTGCCCGGCTTCCTCTGAGCTTCAAGGAAGTCACGGTCCTCCTTGATCGTGATCCTGGCATGGGGTCGCGATGTGCTACATCGAACAAATTTTCAGGCAAGCCACGAAATTGGCTCGGTTTTCCTCAGCTTGCCCCGTTGTCCGGGATTTTGATTTCTTCAATTTTGTTGTACTCTTCGTGCAAAACGCCGTAATTTCTTGAGGATATCACACGGATCAATGGTCGGAATATTCGCCTTAAATACTGATGTTTAACATTGAGTGCCGTCTGCCGACCCGAGAACGCCAAATCACGCGGGTTTAGCTTTGCGTGGTACTGCAAAACACACAGGACTTCCTCACGGTTCGGAAAAAACACTCGATGGCAGCTCTTGAGTTGCTGGGGCTCCTACGAGCCATAACTTGTCAGTGGAAACCCCGTGGAAGACATCTGTAAAAAAGAAAAACAGTCAATAAACAGAATAATAAAAAAAGGAGAATAAAAAACGTCAAAAACAGGATAAACCAATCTGAAACAACTTAAAAACCAAGTCTATAAACCCGAAGAATAAAAACAGGAGAATAAACAAGTCAATAACAGGATAAACCTATGCTGAACCACATCTTCCCCACAAAACTGGCGAAGCGGGATCAATGCCTTCGTGCATGGGGTGGTGCAATAGGGACAAACTTCGAAGCGTCTGCGCGACATGAAGATGTCTGCTACAAGACTAAGATTTTGCTGGTAGTGCTTTCTCATCAAAACCATGAACTGCCGGGATCCGCGTTAAAATCCGAACACTTTCAATTTTTGACGCACCCTAAAAATATATATATATAAAATTATATATATGTATATGTATATATATATATATACAGGAAAATACCTTTTATCCGGTATATCCGGACTTCCCGGGTAGCGGTTAATGAAATGTCCGGTTAATGGGTAAGTTACTTACGAAAGATGCATTTACTAAAAAAAAACAAAAATATTGTTTTGATTGTTTCTCTTACCTTATTAGTAGATCATTGTAGAACTATAATTCACCATAAATAGACATGCCCAGCCCAACATAGCCCCTCCTGTTCTTTTTGACTATGCACTTTTAAATGACCACTCCGTAAAGTAGTACCTAAATTATAAACTAAAGAAACTCAACTGCGTATATCAAAGACTTTTAACACGAAAATTATATCTAAGGAACACTTTTTTTTTTCTATTTTATTTGGGTTTTTTGTACTTTCTGTATTTGTTTAGGGCTAGGCAGTCTGGTCGAAAACTCCAGGGTCCGGGTCGTCTGGGTTGTCTGACAGTGGTGATAGTGGCTCATCAGGGACTGAGTCTTGGACAGAGATGGTCCAGGCACAGCAGGATCAGCTGTAGTTTTTATGGCCCCGGCACAGATACGGCGCTTGTCTTTGTTTCATTGCGCGTGGCGAACATTGTTTTTTATATCGGTTGCTTGAGTGCTTTGCGACTTCATGTAGAGTCTTGTTTTGTAACATTTTAAGTTGCATGACTTCTTGGAGAGATATAAATTGGTGACGTTGTGCAAAGTTGATGTAAATTTTTTAAGCCGTTAAATGCTGATTCCCCTGACACTTTAAACGGTTTCCATCTTCCTCCCCACTTTCGCTCCCAAAACGTTACCTCTCATTTTCATTTTTTTACGGCTGCAATTATTTGGTCGTCATCCATACTCATTGTCACAGAAAATTCTTCATCAACTGCAAGCCACTCATCTAGTATATTTTCATCCATTCCTGCCATGTCGATGTGAGAGTCTTTGAAGCCATCAGCTCACGGATTTGATCATATACTTGTCGACTCGGGCCTCAGTAACTGTCGGGAATCCTTCGAATTTGGGTTTCGTTCGATTTCTCACCAACGTCCATGACTTGGGGCCATAATTTGCGCCAGCTACAATATTTGTTCCTTTCCGCACTTTCAAGTCTTTGGCAAATGTCTAGTTTGTTTTTAATTTGATAATACGACACTTTACGTGTTATTTTCTTTTCTGTAACTTTCGGCATGTTGAAAGTTTCGGGTGACTCAAAATACCACTCCGGTCGTCGGGTTTGCACTGACTTGCCCACGGACTGATAAACACTGAATTATCATAGCGCATGGCGCATTTGGTGGGAAAAACAGGTGGCAATAGGTGGCGCTCACGTCTACGGCGGCAAAAAAAATTTAAAAGTTAAATATTTTGTTACTTTTTTATTTTTTAATACTATTTACTTACCTGCCACAAATTCCGGTTATTGGGTTATTCCGGTTGTTGGGTATCCGGATAAAAGGTATTTTCCTGTATAATATATATATATATATATATATATATATATATATATAATATATATATATATAATATATATAATAATATATATATATATATATATATATATATATATATATATATATATACCGTATTTGCCGGCGCATAAGACGCAGTTTTTTCCCTTAAAAAGGAATACAAAGTTCACCCTGCATCTAATGCGGCCATATTAGCGAATGAGAGGTCGGGCAGAGAATGCAGAACAGCCGGTGGTGTATTACTAAGAGGGTCTGGAGTGATCTGTGTTGAGCAGTAGTAGTTCACTGAGCACAAATTTGTAACTGTGTTATCAACAGTAATTCATAATACTAAGAAAAGGTTGGAGTTTAAGAGAAAATAAGAGCTGGGGCAAAAAGATAGCGATTGTTGCTGCCAAGATGGCCGTGTCAGATGTAAACATCATCCACCCCCGGCGGCTGCTCTCCATTGTAAAACTTCTGATATCTCAGGTCTGCCGCTTCACCTGGGATACTTCACTCGGCGACGCCCTCCGCGCACCCACCATGGGTCATTACCGCTCAGACTCCTCCCCGCACCCATGGAAAAGACAAACATCCCGCATATTAGATGTCGCCTTAACCCGCATTCGACTCGCGCCACACAGTTGACACAACAGTTGGAAGGAGATGATAGAAGGGAGGCAGAAAATGATGATGGAATCTTCGCTGGAATGAGTATTGTTGATAAATGGAATAGTGAAACAAAGAGCGTATTAAAGTTTTATTTGAAGGAGTGTGAGCGGTGAGAGGGAGGTGTAGTATCTTGGGGAGTCTGTCTCTATACATACAAGGATGGAGAAAAGGCATCGTGGCTTTGTTGTTTATTTGAAACAGGAGTCATTGTACAAACGTGCGGACAAGAGTTGCGCGCCGTGTGTGTCTCTGTGGTGTCCTGTGGCTGACTGAATTTACTGCTGGATGTTGCAGTTGTGTCTCGAGGACAAGCAGGTCAGCGCAGGTAACCCTCGGGCCTCTAATCTTGGTCCCAACAGGGGGGGTGGCCCTAAGCCAATGCAGCTTTGTATGTGGTGGTGTGTGTTTTAACGCCACTAACAGTGGTAAGCAAGGTGGGATAGGAGACATCATAAGGCCTTTAGTACCACCTTGGACCCCCTCAACCCTCACCCCTGTACCTCTAACGGATCAGGAAACCTGTATGAAAGAGTGCTAGTAAAAGGCCTGCAACGGTACTGTAGGACAAGTCTTCCCACCTACCGGTACACCAGACCAGACCCATCACGTGCCACTATGATCCGTCCCTCAAAGGCCTGATCACACGATACCATCATGGTGACACGGCATCGTCTTCATCAAATCCGTTATAATTTCTTGCATTCAAACAAATAGCCGTGTTACACTAAACGGTGCGCCGCCTTCCGGCTCCAATACATTCCCGTTCCTGTCACGTAATCGGTTTTTGGGGAAGAATATTTTAAAGTAATTAGACTGTGCCGTGCTGATAATTGTCGTTTCCTCAAGCTTTTATGTACCCCAAAACAAGGGTGTCTTTTAGAGTTCAACTCCTCTTCTTCAATCCAACACGTGCTTAATGCCAAAATTTCTTTCAACCATAGCCTCTGAGGTACCCTGTCTGCTTAGAGGTTGAGCAGGAACTGCCGAAAATTATGGAACCATGACGAGAGTGGTAAATACAGGCACGGCTGACAAGAAAACACTGCCGTGATTTCAGAGTGTGAACCCAGCCTTCACCTGTAACCTTCCCTGAGAAGACTATCAGACCCTCACGACTGTTGATAGATTCATAGGTGTAAAAACCAGGGCAATATTGTTGATCCGCGACAACGGTGCCCTTCAACAATTACAACAATAACAAGGTGAATGGTTACCTATCACAGTGTTACCCTATCTTCGTGAATTTTTTGTTGTTGGACAACCACCGATTTCGAGGCCGAAACTTAAAGCGTATTTTCGCGGACCGGCTCTGGCCCGGTCTGGACTGGGCTAGTCCCGTGGCGGTCACTGTTTTTTGCGAGGGCAGTCTAGAACGGGCCTAGCCCAGTCCAGTCCGGTTCCGACCACATACCCAGGACCACCTTGGACCTAGTGTGGGAGAAACGGCGGCATGCTCACTACAGACGCGGAGGAAGTCGACCAGGAGCTTCCCCCCCCCCCCCCCCCCCTCCGTGCTGCTGATAAGACATTAAACACCATGATGGCCGACCATAAACTATAGTATCACAGGCGTGGTAGTTGTAAAAGTCTTCAGCACAGTTTAAAGGGCGAGAACGACAAAAGGATATTGAAAAGATGGAACCACCTGCCGCCCCTCCACAGTTCAGTTCAGTACAGCCCACTCGATCCCCCACCCATAGGAACACGAATGGACGGGGCCAGTCTCGATGTATTTGTCGCGACCATCAGTCCACCCTGGACCCTGTCCGGACTGGACTGAACCAGGCGGTGCACGTCACGAAAATGCGCTATTAGTCCTCGCTGAATAGGTTTTTGATGTGTTTTGAATTAATCCTGGCCTCTCGTTTTTGTTGGAAATCAATGTTTTTTATAGTATGTGTGTGTGGGGGGAGGGGGGGGGGGCAATATGCCCCTCAGAGTCCGCCCGTAAAACATTGCTACACTTCACACTGCCGTATTATGGGTAATTTTTTCGTTTTTTCTCTATATCATCATTTCTAACCAACCCACCCTCTAAACCTAACCTAACTCTAACCTAATCTGATTTAACCTACTTAACTTTCTGGCCTGAAATACGTAATTTTTCGGTACTATGTGTTATGCCATTAGTTATTTCATTGAATTGCGCCATGGGCAATGGGGCCTTCAACATACTCAGGAAGAGAAAGCTCCACGATGGGTGTCCGGTAAGAGCCCTACACTTTTGAAAGCCCACTACCAAATAATACCCAAATAGCTATAACTGCAAATTTTCCACAAAGTCCTAAACCATAGCATAAAAAGTCAACAAAGGCATAGCCTACAACATTAATCTAAGCTATACATGTCATAGGTAATATAATAATTAAATATCCAATTCGTGGGCATCCTGCTATATTATTATTTATGACGGGGGGGGGGGGAGGGGAGACCGATTTTGTTACACCTGTCATTCCCTTTCATTTTTGACTAGTATGATTTTTCATTCACATTCACTGCACAGTGAATATTGTTTTTAGGTACATTCTCATAATCATTTGATTTCCCCTACAAATCCTTTTTTTTTTAATAACTTTTGCTAATTTACAAAAAAATAATTTTCCTTCAAAACCCCGAATAATATTTTTTTTTCCTCAAACCCTCCTTGTAAAAAGGGGTGGCTTCGTATGCAGAGTGGCGTCTTAGGCGCCGGCACATACGGTATATATATATATATATATATAAAGATCGATAATCATATACAGTAAACCCTTATAAACCGGCACGATAGGGGCTCTGGCACTTGCCGATTATTCAATGTGCCGAGTTATTCATGTCCTCCTCTGATATGGGTTTTATTAAAAAAAAAAAAAAAAAAAAAAAAAAAAAAAAAAAAAAAAAAAAGGAAATCAGTACTGTAAAACTAAAAACTACATTTACCAGTAAACGGGTAGAATGTGCTGGATTGTTTATCAAATCAGCAAAATGGGCACACATGGACGACCTGCATCCCCCTTCCCCAGCACTTTCACCTTTTCCTGCAGGCTCAGGCTCTCATTTCATTCCCTTCCTGCTGGACACTCTTGCGTGATGGAGCTGACATCTGATATACAGTACTTGTATGATGTAATCCCAAACACGTAAAATAGGTGGCAAATTAACAAAGATCGGAACCAGTGCGTAGGCTGAGCCGTGTTTTTGGGGCGTCCAAGCACGTCTTGGATACAAAACCCCATTCCAAAACACTTGCTGAATGTGTTTTAAAAACTACTCTGTGATATTGTTGCAATGTTTGCATTGATTATTATTTGGCCTCCTACCAAGCTTGTTTGTTTTTGAAGCAGATACCAACCCTTTTTAAATTTCGACAAAAAACGATTCGATCCAAGAGGTGCTTTGGGGACATAAACCGGCTCAGCAGCTGACAGCCTACACCTGCTTCCCGACCTTTGCTTTACTTTCACCATTTTACGTGTTTTGGGATTACACATCACAGTACTGTTTTCAAGATTTCAGCTCCATCACGCAAGGTGTCTCCAGCAGAAGGGAATGAATTTGGGGAAGCCTGAGCTTGCGGGAAAAGAAAAAAAGGACCAATACGACTTTATGTGAACTGACGATATGCGAGTTAAGCGGAAAATGCAGTTAATAACATCATTGCCGGATACTTATTTTTTGCCAATTTTCTGTTTCATGTTCACGAGAGTTTGTGAGGGCATGATATCCGAGTGAAAACCTGAGATTGCAGTTTAGGTGGGCGGTAGAAATTTGGTTAGCGTCACCGATGGCGTTCTTCAAGACCCAGTTCGATCCCGAGTGAGACCCATAATCCACTTGAAATCTTTTGCCACCGTCGAGTGGCCTAAGAACACCCACATGCCCTGTCCATTAACTCTACCTTCGACTGTAGTGCTGGAGGACACGGGGGCCCATGAGCCTCTATACAGGCTCCCTATAACAATCCTGCCTGCCCACCACGGGCGAGGGCCAACCATCACAGCCCGAGTGACCCTTTCCAGGGCCTACCACCCCAAACCCTGGACTTACTGCCTACATGTTTATGGGCATGGGTTTGTTTTGTTTGTGTGTGTGTGTGGGTGTGGGGGGTGGGTGGGTTGGGTTTTGGTGTGTGTGGTGTTTTTGGGTTTGTGTGTGTGTGTGTTTTTTTGTTGTGTGTGTTTTAAAAAAAAAAACAAAAAACAAAAACAAAAACAAACAAACAAAAAACCCTTAGTCTTTGCCTGCCCGAGTTATATCAAATTCCAAATTTTAAACAGTGCCGCGTTATAAGGGTTTTACTGTATATAAAAAAATATATATTATACCTTTTTTGCCGGCGCATAAGACGCATTTTTTTTCCCTTAAAAGAATGCAAAGTTCAGCCTGCATCTAATCGGCCATATTAGTGCAGAGAGTCAGGCAGAGAATGCAGAACAGCCTGGTGTATTACTAAAGGGTCTGGGTGATCTGTGTTGAGCAGTATCCCCCTGAACACAATTAGTAACCTGTTATCAACATATGCATAATTCTAAGAAAGGTTGGATTTTAAGAGAAAAAAAGAGTGGGGCAACAAGATTGCGGTTGTTGCTGCCAAAAAGGCCCGTGTCAATGGTAACCATCATCCACACCCCGCCTGCTCGCTCCCATGGAAAAATTTGAAATCTCAGGTCTGCTGCTTCACCTGGGATACTTCACTTGGCGAGCCCCCCGCGCACCCACCATGGGTCCATTACCACTCAGAGTCATCCCCACCCATGGAAAGACAAACATCCCGCATATTATTGTAGTTTAAACCCGTTTCCCGCTCGGGCCACACAAGTTGAACAACAGTTTGGAAGGAGTGATAAAGGAGGCAAAATGGTGATGGAATTTTCGCTGGAATGAGTATTGTTGATAATGGAATAGTGATCAAAGAGTGTTAAGTGTTTTTTTAGTGTGAGCAGTGGAAGGAAGGTAGTATTCTTGGGGGGGGTTTGTCACACAGGATGAGAAGGGCGTGTGGCTTCGTAGTTTATTTGACAGCAGCATTGACAAACGTGGGTTTAAGAGGTGCTGGGGCGTGTGTGTCTATGTTGTCCTGTGCCTGTCTAAATTACCGCTGGTGTTGCAGTTGTTCGGCGGGGACAAGTCAGGTCAGCGTCAGGCACCCCTAATCCTGGTCCGACAGGGGGGGTGGCCAAACCGATGCGGGTGGTGGTGAGTTTTTTTAAAGCGCCCCACAGTGGTAAGCAAGGTGGGATAGGAAAGACAAGCATAGGCTTTGTACCACCTCGACCCCTCAATCCTCACCCTGTACCTCTACGATAAGAAAACTGTATGAAAAGTGCTAGTAAAAAGGCTGAAACGGTAGATGTAGACGGGACAAAGTCTTCCACATGGTGCACCAAGACCAAGCCCATCATGGCGCCACATCGTCCGCCTCAAGGCCGAATCACACCATACCATCATGGTGACACGGCATGCACAATTCATCACATCCGTTAAATTTCTTACATTCAAACAATAGACGTATTACTAAAGGGTGCCCACCGTCACGGCTCCAATACACCACCGTCCTGTCACGTAGGGTTTTTCTGGGAAGAATATTTAATGTAATAACTGTGCCGTGCTAAAAAATCGTTTTTCTCAAGGCTTTAGTACCCAAAACAGATTCTTTTAGAGTTCACTCCTTTTTTTCATCCCACTAGAAGTGCTATTATGCAAATTTCCTTCAAAACCCATAACCTCTGAGGCACCATGTCTGTTTAGAGGGTGAGCAGGAACTGCGAAATGACGGAACCATGACAAATAGTGTGAATACAAGGCACGGGTGACGGAACGCTGCCGTGATTTCAGAGTATGAACCAGCCTTCACCTCACCTTCCTGAAGAAGACTAATCAACCCTCGCGAAATGGGGATAGATTCATAGGTGTAAAACCAGGGGAAATATCGTCGATCCCGACAACGGTGCCCTTCAACAATTACAACAATAACAACAAAGGGAGAGATGGCTTTCCTTACAGACGGTGTTAACTAAATATCTTCGTAAATTTATGTTATTGGGCAACCACCGATTTCGAGGCCGAAAACTTAGTCCTGAATTTGTTTTGAAATCTGGCTCTCGTTTTTGTCGGACATCAATGTTTGTTTAGATGTGTGTGTGGAGGGGAGGCAAACCCGCCCTCCAGGTCCCCCCGCAAACATTGCTACCTTCCCTGTCATATTATTGGTAATATTCGTTTTTCTCTATATCATCTGTTTACTAAACCAAACCCCACCTCTAACCTAACCTAATCTATTTAACCTAACTTAACTTTCTGGCTGAAATAACGGTAGATTTTTGGTACTACTGTAATTCCATTATTATTCAATTGCGCCATGGGAAAAGGGGCTCAAAATACTCAGAATGAAGAAAGCTACACGATGGTGTCAGTAAGAGTTCTAGGACTTTTGAAAGCCCCCTTCCAAAATAATACCAATATCTATACTTCAAATTTCCACAAGTCTAAACACATAGCAGAAAAACAACAAAGGCATACCTACAACATTAAATCTAAATTATATGTCATAGGTAGCAAAATATTAGAATATCAATTCGTGGGGGATCCTGCAATATATTATGACCGATTTTGATTTTCCGTCATTTTCCCTTTACATTTAACTATAGTATAATTTTTCATTCACATTCACTGCACTGTGAATATTTTATTTAGGTACATGCTCATAATCATTTGTTTTTCCCCTACAAATCCTTTTTTTTTTTTAATAACTTGATAAATTTACGAAATTTATTTTTTCCATCAAAAACACCAATATTTTATTTTTTCTAAAAACCTCCTTGTAAAAAAGGGGTGCGTCTTATGCGGAGGTGCGTCTTATGCGCCGGCAAATACGATATATAATATATATATATATATTATAATAAAATATAATATATATATATATATATATATATTTTATATATATATATATAATATTAATATAATATATATATATATATACACTGGTACCTTGACTTACGAGTGCCCCAACTTACGAGTTTTCCGAGGTACGAGCAGTCGCTCGGTCGATTTTTTGCTTTGAGTTGCGAGCCAAAATCCGATTGGCGCAGCGAATGCCACAACATCCGCCCAGCATCCCGCGTCTCACTCGTTCACTTCATGTGGTTACCTCGCCGTGGAAGCATCTCTGTTGTGTTGTGCTCACACAGGTGAATGCAAATGGCAGAGGGTGAGTGCAATACGTTTAGCGGCAGTTTCCAAACCACAGCTTTTCCAACAGCTGTACACAGAATATAAACACTGGCGAATGCAAATGGCGGAGGGTGAGTGCAGTACGTTTAGCGGCAGTTCCACCTACAGCTGTTTCCAACAGCTGATACACAGAGTATAAACACTGGCGAATGCAAATGGCGGAGGGTGAGTGCAGTACGTTTAGCGGCAGTTTCAGCCACAGCTGTTTCAAACAGCTGATACACAGAGTGTAAACACTGGCGAATGCAAATGGCGGAGGGTGAGTGCAGTACGTTTAGCGGCAGTTCCACCCACAGCTGTTTCCAACAGCTGATGCACAGAGTATAAACACTGGCGAATGCAAATGGCGGGGGGTGAGTGCAGTACGTTTAGCGGCAGTTCCAACCCACAGTGTTTCCAACAGCTGATACCCCAGAGTATAAACACTGGCGAATGCAAATGGCGGAGGGTGAGTGCAGTACGTTTAGCGGCAGTTTCAGCCAACAGCTGTTTCAAACAGCTTGAACACAGAGTATAAACACTGGCGAATGCAAAAGGGGGAGGGTGAGTGCAGTACGTTTAGCGCAGTTTTCCCCCCACAGCTGTTTCCAACAGCTGATGCACAGAGTTAAAACACTGGCGAATGCAAATGGCGGAGGGTGAGTGCAGTACGTTTAGCGGCAGTTTTTCCCCCCACAGCTGTTTCCAACGCTGATACACAGAGTATAAACACTGGCAATGCAAATGGCGGAGGGTGAGTGCAGTACGTTTAGCGGCAGTTCCACCCACAGCTGTTTCCAACAGCTGATGCACAGAGTAAAAAACACTGGCGAATGCAAATGGCGGAGGGTGATGCAGTACGTTTAGCGGCAGTTCCACCCACAGTGTTTTTTCCCAAAAGCTGATACACAGAGTGTAAACACTGGCGAATGCAAATGGCGGAGGGTGAGTGCAGTACGTTTAGCGGCAGTTCCACCCACAGCTGATACACAGAGTGTAAACACTGGCGAATGCAAATGGCGGAGGGTGAGTGCAGTCCAGTCATATAGGTACAGTAAAAAAATTGGGGGGTGTTTTTTGTGGCTGGAACGGATTAATGGTATATTTCAATTAATTTCAATGGGGGAAATTGATTTGAGATACGAGCAAATTGAGTTATGAGCGTGATCAATGAACGAATTAAACTCGTAAGCCAAGGTACCACTGTATATATATATGTATATGTAAAACCTCTCTTATTCGGACCCTCATTATTCGGACCTCGACATTATTCGGACTTCCTCTTACCCCCACCCCCACTTTATTATTTATATTTTTTATTTATATTTTTTAACTTTTTTTTTAGGTTAGGGTTAACGTAGGTAGGGTGTCTTGATATGAGTCAGTGAGGTTAGAGGACCAGGCAGCCAGGCAGAGCTTTCATGATCTATCACTGAGCATATAGTTTGTATACTGTAATTGTGGAGTCTTTGTTGTGTCCAAACGTTGTATTGGCGAGTGATCTGAGGCCATTGAGCATTGGGCCCAGATCCAGCAACGGAAGTGGTATCTCCAGCTACCACCCGCTCTCCCACCACCTAGATACTACCTGTCCTTACTACCGTATCCAGCAAGCCTCCCTTGGTAGGTATTAAACGGGTAGGAAGGCCCTGACTGGCTTGGGCTAGTAATGACGTCTTCAAACTTGTCATCAGTCACCAGCCAATGACAAACTGTTTCTAAAACTTCTCGACTAATCACAAAGCAACAAAACGTGTGACACAGCCTCTATAGGTTGTGTCACACGGACATGTGTGTCATGGATATATATATATATATATATATATATATATATATATATATATATATATATATATATATATATATATATATATATATATAGTATATTTTATATATATAAATATAAATATTCATACAGTAAAACCCTTATAACTCGGCATTGTATAACTCGGATTTGATATAACTCGTAAAGGCAAAGACAGTCGGCAAAAAATTATGGATCTCGGCAAGTTGCCGAGTTATAACTGCATCTCTTGGTTTACACTCGGCACATCATGCCCTCACAACCTCTTGTTTGAACATGTATACAGAAAGTCGGCAAAAAATAATGTATCTCGGCATATTGCAGAGTTATAACTGCATCTCTTTGCTTACACTCAGCATATCCTCAGTCGCATAAGTGTCAGCCTACGGGCTGGTACCCGACCTTGCTCTGTATCCCAATGCTTTGCCGTGTTACATGGTAACTTTTTCCAGCATCTTATGGTATTTTGCTACCATTTGATGCCTAATACCGGCATCTCTGGTAACAAACGTGGAGTCGCGTATGATCGTCCTCTTGCCACCAGTACTGGCATCTTTGTTTACATCTTGGAGGAGCCGGCGCTAGACTTGTATGAACTACAAGTTGCCAGACCTGCCTCTCTAATACCTCGTATAGCCTTATTTTACGTAACACTAACCCCGTAACACTAACGGAAAAAGTGTCCGTGTGACATAGCCTTTAAAGGCCGTGTCACATGTCTTGTAGGCTTGTGATTGGTCGAGAAGTTTTAGAAACAGTTTGTCATTGGCTGGTGACTGATGACAAGTTTGATGACGTCATTACTCGCCCACACCAGTCAGGGCCTTCCTACCCGTTTACTACCTACCGAGGGAGGCTTGCTGGATACGGTAGTAAGGGCATGTAGTATCTACTAGGTGGTGCGAGAGCGAGTGGTAGCTGGAGATACCACCTCTGTTGCTGGATCTGGGCCCAAGGCTAATGGCCTCAGATCACTCGCCAATACAACATTTGGACACAAAGAAACCACAATTACAGTATGCAAACTATATGCTCAGTAATGGATCATGAAAGCTCTGCCTGGCTGCCTGGTCCTCTAACCTCACTGAATCACATCATGACACCCTACCTAACCTAAGAAATAAAAAAAGGTTGAATAATGTCGAGGTCCGAACAACATAAAAACTCTCATACATATTTCTCTTATTTTTGGGGGGTGGGGTCAAATATTGCATTAGCTGTTTTGCCGTTTAAAATCTGTGTGGTTTACTTATTTGTATTTTTGGTTTGCTGTGTTTAACCCCTGCACGCCCAGAAATTTTCTTTGCTATAAAAATTGTCTGTTGTTAGCCATAAAATTATGAAAAGTAACTTAATATACCAAATTATAAAAAAAAGAAAAAGAAAAAAATAATAATAATTATAATTAGCTAGTGGACAAGGATACTAAACAGGTCATAATCTATGAAATATTGCTTATATTGATTAAAATCGTCTAATGGTACCCAAATTACAATATAAATTACGTTCTGGGCCTCAAGAGGTTAATAAGGACTAAGGATTCTTATACAGAAAGGATTGAAGATAACAGGAATTAGTTTTGGGGTTGGGAAAGCAGCCAGAGACTTTGTGGATGAGGCATGAAGTACAGATGAAGAACATGACTGATATTGATGCTTTAGTTTTTTTTTTATCTTAAGGAGGAAGATGAAAAGTTTTAATGTTGATTTAATGTTCATTTCTAGCAAATGCTGAGGAGAACAGAACAGCATATGTCATTGTGATCACCCGAGCAAACTTCTCCTGTGATGCAAGTGTGGGTTGCATCAGCAATGAAACAAGCAAAAACTCTTCTTCTGGGGCCAACAGTGTTTGGGTTACCCTGAGGACGCACAATCACATATCCCTCACTTCTCTTAGGATCCTTGGCCAATATGTTCCTCTCAGTGAAGTGAATGTGGTGTTCTATGACTTGACTGAAATCAGTCAATCAGAGTTTATTAGCAAAAAGTATCCCTATGTGAAGGAGAAAGACCATGCCAATGATGTGGTGCCATACTTCATTCACTGTGTGCAGAGTGATACCAGAAAGGAACACCCAACGAGTATTGAGCCTTTCATGTTGCTACTCCTGGCAATAGTGAGGCTCTTCCTAGCAGTGTCATGGATGCCAAAGATTATCTTTGAGGCTCTCCACTCCTTGCTCATGAGTCACCTTGACTATTCAAGCAGTTTTTTGCAGCAAATCCTCCTCCGTATCTCTCAGATCAAAAAGATCCTTGAGGATGCCAGAGCTGCCAAGAGGAGTCTTCTGTTTGGCCGTTTATTCACCATGATTGCCATTGATGCCCTGGCAGGAGTGGGTGTGGCTTGCATCATTAGCAGCTATGCATCTGTGGGGGACATGTACTCCTCCTTCTGCAGCTGGACTAAGGTGAGATTAGCTGGTAAGACCCTGACTGGATTTTACTCCTTGTTTTACAGGTGGAAAAATTAATAAGCATACCAAATATTGAAAACAATTTGAAGAAAAAAATGTGATCAGATTCTAATTGTGTAAAGTTACATTTTTCTTTAATAAAATGGTATACCTACATTACAAGGAGAAAACAAATTTTATAGGTAAATAACAACACACAAATGTTCATAACACCACATAATAGTGACCATTGAAAACATTACAAGAGGAATTGCTGTATTAAATGAGGTAAAGTAACTCTTTATCCTTTTTGCAAGGCCTTACTCAACAATAAACCAAAGCTGCGTACAGAGAGGGTAGCTGGGGGTGGAGTTATCTGATTCCAGTACTGAGAAAAGACCATCATAACACTTCTGTAGCAGAATCTCAAAGTTTCATGAAACCTATTGTAAAATTTGGAAACAGAGGACAGGGATAGAGGCAACAACTTATATCAATTAATCTTACCTCCGACTGGCGTTCTCGGTGACCCGAGTTTGATCCTCGAAGAAAACCAAAACCTTTCTGTACCGTCGAGTGGCCTAAGAACACCCACATGCCCTGCCCATCAACTCTACCTTGCATTGCGAGTGCATCGGAGGACATAGGGGGGTGGCATGAGCCTCTAATCACAGGCGTCACTATAACAATCCTGCCTGCGCCACCACGGGCGAGGGCCAACCATCACAGCCCTCAAGTGAACCTCCAGAGCCTACCATCCGAGCCCTGGGTCACCACTGCCTACAGGCGCTATAGGCACAAATGTAAAAAAATCAATGTTAATCAACATTAAACCACCACCTTACATTAAATCGACAAGCACAGTACAACATTCTCCCCATTACATGTTATAAACAACAACATACACATAGAAACAAATGAAACTCCTAATACAGGGAAGTCCCGTTATACGAGCATTCGGTATACGAGAAATCAATGATACGAGCTGAGTAAATTAGGGTCTATTTTCAATATACGAGATCGAAAATCCAATGCTACGACATTCAAACATTGTGTTTGTTGTGTTTGGTATAGTTTTGTAGAGGTCCCAAGGTTGGGGCCACACACCTGGCTAATTACCCCTGGCCCATTAACACCACTCCTCCTCTCCCTGTGTTCTTCTCACTGTAGTGGTTGGTAGGTAACTGACTGAATATAGGACTCCCGGGCTGGATAAAGGGGGATTTTGGTTGACCCCAGTCAGGTCACCCCAAGCAAGGCGTGACCTGAAGGGTAATTAGCCAGGTGTGCAGCCTGACCTTTAGGGGTAATTAGCCAGGTGTGCGGCCCCAACCTTGGGACCACTATAGTTTATTTTAGCTTGAAAAACATGTCTTTGATGGGGTCCTGGAACCAAACCTATATTTTACCATTAGTTATGTATTTCGCTATACGAGATTTTGCTTTACGAGTATGCCAGGTGGAACCTAACTTTTTTTTTTTTTTTTTTTTAAGGAACTGGCCAAGGGCACAGCAAAAATGGGTAACACAAAGCCCGCTTAGTTGCCAGTTCCTATAAAGAAGACAGTAAGAGAATAAAATACAAACAGAGGAGTAGGCCAATTTAGTTCGGGAGGTGTCTTGTTACTCTAACTGCTCGTATCTTCGGGACTTCCCTGTAATCAAGCCTATCAAGGGTTTGCTTACCCTAGTTAAATGCCTTAGTGGTTCAGCTTTGTTCTTGGAAGATGGAAGATTGTCAGGCTTGCAGCTGTCTTTAGTGCCTGAGGTTTTCATGTTGTTGGGTGCAGGGTCGTTTGTTCCTGGAATGGCTCCTCTTGAGTCCTGAGCAGTGGTTATCTCTTCTGAAATAGATATAGCTTCTACAGTCGTTATCAAGTCTTGGATTCTCCTTGTAGTGTCTTCCAGGCCAGGGGTTGCATCCTTAGGAGTAGGAGCTAGAGATCCTTTGTTGAGACAGTAGACTTTCTTCCGTCAGGATAGTGTATGTGTGCATAGTGAGGGATAGCACTCTCAAGGTCAACTTCTTCTACCAGCAGATCGGACATGGATGTGTGAACAACCACAGCTGGATTGGCCCAGTCTCGCGTGCACAACAGTCTGTGTATGCGGTGCAGTCCACCTTTGTTTACTATCAAAAGAAAACGTGAACCGCGCATGCGCGGAGGCGAATATTATTTTCTAAATTGATGTAAAGGGCATTTCATGACTTGTTGATCAACAAAGGCATGCCCAGGCATCCTACGACAGCAAATATGTCTTTGTTTATCAACAAAAGGGGGGGGGGGGGGAGCGCGCGAACTGCGCCGAGACGAAAGTTTACTAACAAAGACTTATTATCAGCAAAATCATTCGCAGACGTCCTCCGACAACATGGCTGGAGATTTACAGGAAAGATTAGCCAAATATAGGGATGAAATAGGCTCTTTACATCAATTTACTAAAAAATATTCGCTGCCGCGCATGCGCAGTTCACGTTTTTTTTTTATAGTAAACAAAGGTGGACTGCACCGCATATACAGACTGCTGTGCACGCGACACCGGGCGAGGTAAGCCAAGATGGTAAAGAGTATGCATTTAAGATTTTCCAAAGAATGAAAACAATCTTCAGAGGGCTTTGGTTGGTGGCAGTGAAAAAGAGAGTCCAAATATAATTAAGTACTGTACTTAAAACTAGTTTTCATTGACATTCTGGAAGTTTGAGAGATCTGAGAGCTAAATGCATAGTTTTCCAGATGGTATCAATCTCTCTCTCACACTGCCCATTACCATTAGGGTGCTAAAGAGTTGAGTGAATCATGACAACTCTATGACTCATTAAAAAGTCAGAGACTTCGTAAGACATGAACTGACTTCCTCGGTCAGAATGAACTGAAGATGGGCAGCCAGAAATAGAGAACAATTTACGAAAACATGCAACATCAGTTTCAGCAGACATAATGGGATGGGAAAGGAGCATGGGAAAGCAAAAGGGAATCTGGAGTATTCGTTAACCATTACAAGGAGGTATTTGTTCTAAGTAGAAGAAGGTTTTGGGCCTATTAAATCAACCGAAATGCAGTCAAAGGGTTGCATGGCTTGGATGAGATTTCTAGCTGGAGGCTTAAAGAACTTAGGTTGCAGTTCAGAGTAAGCAATGTACAGTGGTACCTTGGCTTACGAGTTTAATTCGTTCATTGATCGAGCTCGTAACTCAATTTGCTCGTATATCAAATCAGTTTTCCCCATTGAAATTAATTGAAATACCATTAATCCGTTCCAGCCCCCAAAAAAACACCCCAATTTTTTTACTGTACCTATATGACTGGACTGCACTCACCCTCTGCCATTTGCATTCACCAGTGTTTACACTCTGTATATCAACTGTTGGAAACAGCTGTGGGTGGAACTGCCGCTAAACGTACTGCACTCACCCTCTGCCATTTGCATTCACCAGTGTTTACACTCTGTATATCAGCTGTTGGAAACAGCTGTAGGGTGGAACTGCCGCTAAACGTACTGCACTCACCCTCTGCCATTTGCATTCGCCAGTGTTTATACTCTGTGTATCAGCTGTTGGAAACAGCTGTGGATGGAACTGCCGCTAAACGTACTGCACTCACCCTCCGCCATTTGCATTCGCCTGTGTGAGCACAACACAACAGAGATGCTTCCACGGCGAGGTAACCACGTGAAGTGAATGAGTGAGACGTGGGATGCGGGGCGGATGTTGTGGCGTTCGCTGCGCCAACTAGCGGCGGTGTATCTGAAGCTCGCTTGTAACTCTGATTTTGGCTCACAACTCAAAGCAAAAAATCGACCGAGCGACTGCTCGTAACTCGGAAAACTCGTAGGTTGGGGCACTCGTAAGTCAAGGTACCAGTGTACTGTGAGTAAACTTTCTTTACATCTTCCAAAGAGAAGCCCAAGTTCTTAATCTTTACAAAATTATAAAACCTAGTGCCTCTAAGATGTCACAGAAAAACATGTATTTCTTCGAGAGAGGCAGAGTTAGTTTTAGCAGCAACAGAACACACAAGTGATAGAGTGTCACAAGGAACATTACAAGTGCAACCAGTTCGGTACTTATTATTATACAAGTATTCAGAGAGCTGAAGGTGCCATCTCAGTATCTTATCATTCTTGATTTTAGAGAAGTTACTATAATTAAACATGAAAGAAATAGCTTGCTGGTAAGTAACTATAGTGAATCTTCGTCCAATGATAAAAAGTCTAAAAGTCTCCACTTACTTACTTTTTTTATGATGGTGGTAGCCTCTCTCCTGATAGCTGGTTGAAGTCTCCCGAAGGTGGTCAGAGTCATGGAGAAGAAAGCTACAGGTCGACCGAGCTGGGAGAGAGTGGCTGCTATGGAGACGGGAAGTGTCTAGTCTCTATTTGGGAAGTGGGAGTGTCTCATCAAAAGCTGAGGAGGCGGCTTTATAAATTTCTTTTTTAACTGCATCGAAACTGAACAGCTTCTTAATTGAGAAGAAAAGATTGACTATGCAGAATAGGTTGGATGCATTTAGAATAGTTTTTGATCCAAATGGAATAATGTGAGAAGAGACCGAGAGTTCGTGTAAGAGAAGACAAATTATCAAGAATAGGTAATTCCATCAGTGGTTTGTTGCGATCAGGGTCAGGACGTAGAGAACCATTAGAGATACAACATCCAAGATAGGTAAGTTTAATCTGACTGTACTGACATATGTTCTTATTCAAGTAGAGCTTGTACTAAGAGACTACTTCCTTGAAGCACTGAAGGTTTCTATCATGGTCGTTTTTACTTCCCTCGCATGCAATTACATCATTGATGTAAGCATGTTACTTCCTAACCACTGTCAGCTATGATGGAATGCATAACTAACTCTCTGGAAAACAGCAACCGAATTAGTCAGGCCAAAAGGTACCCTATTGAAATGGAATAACTATAAGGATGGAGAAAGGGCATCGTGGCTTTGTAGTTTATTTGACAGCGAGTCATTGTAAAACGTGGGGACAAGAGGTCGCGGCGTGTGCATCTCTGTGTGTCCCGTGGCTGACTGAATTACCTGGCTGGTGCTGCAGTTGTGTCGGGCGAGGACAAGTCAGGTCAGTGTCAGGTCACCTTCTAATCCTGGTCCCAGACAGGGGGGTGGCCTAAGCCGGTGCAGGTGTGTATTTACCTAGTTGTAACATACAGGAAAAGAGCTATGCTCGTACTGTCCCGTCTCCAAATTGACGGCTTTGAAGTTTGAAAAGCCTATTTTTGGGTCCACGACAGAGCTAGTGCACTAGCTATTAGAGAGAGAATCGATCGCCACACAGGGGAAACCCTGGGTAATCCGGCCACCTTATCTCACATCTGGTTAAAACCAGAATACAGTAGAACCTTGCAACATTGCAGAAAAGAACTAACTACTAAGAAGAAGAACATGTCTGGCAGTTATGCGCCGGTACCAGCCACCACCGGCAGATGCCAGACAGTCATACCCATCCCAAGAAGCTTCCCCAGGGAGAGGGGCTGGAAACTTGGTGGGGAAGGAAGGGTGGGAGGCCGAAGGCCGTGCATGAGCTCTGTTGTGGACCGAAAAATAGACTTTACATACTTCAAAGCCGTCATTTTAGGTCCCCTTAGAGCTAGTGCACTAGCTACCTGCCACTTGGAGACGGGGCAAGAAGCTCCCAACCCCCGTGGGGAGAAGGAAGGCAACTGCTCAAGAAAACAAAAGGAAATGAAAAGCATCCACAAAAATCAGGCGGAGACACCAAGGGCAGGCACGCTGACCAACCACCACGTCAGCCCAGCTGGAAGGTGGGAGCCCAGGGCAACACAAGATGAGTCCACGACGGAGGGAGAGAGAAAACGAGCCACAAATCATGAGGTTTGACACGGCGTTCCCGCACCCGCTCCAAGGAGCGCGGGTGGTTGAAAGGACGTCCAGGGGGACCCGCTCTGCCTAGCTGAGGACGGGAGGAGGGCTGCCAACATATTCGCAGCTGTGGCCGAGACCGATTGACTGAGGGAGGCACGGAGAAACATCAGGCGCGTAGCGTCAAGGTGCAAGGAAACCCGACCGGGAGCCCCACCAACAGAGCGAAGACCCCCAAAGGAACAGGGCAGGGACACCAAGCCTGCAGAACGGAGAACCATGGTTGCACTAGGCAGAGAGGAGCCACCACGGGGACCGAAATCCTGTAGGACCGCAGCACGATGCACGTCTGCAGAGGACGCAGGTGCAGGGAGGTGGAAACAGGTAAACATGGCGCCACCTGTTCCAGTCATCCTCGAAAGTGTCCCCCCCCCCCCCCCCCCCCCCCAGGGGTCCAATTGACCCTCGTCAAGAAGGACGGCAGCTGGGCACAGCGCCTGGACGCGCGAAGAGCTCCACCTCCAGTAATTCCCACAGTTGACAGAACCGCAATAAATGAAAGCTCTCCGGACGAAGCTGCCACTCCACGGAGGCGAAAAAGGTGCGGCGGTCCACCCGATCCCCACTCCCAGTAGGAACACGGCAGACAGGTGGAGTCAGACATGGGCCACCAGGACCAAAGTTCGCACCGAAAGGGACAGAAGAAGGACGGACCTGGAGGGCCCCTGGGGAGCAAAACAGTGGACCGCGACCATGGTGACCATCCTGAAACAGAGAGCCATCCCCTGGGGGGACTGGAATCGACATGAGGAAGAGGAGAGGAACCAGCAGTTCCCAGACAATGATGTGGAGACTCCACTCCTCCACAGACCATGCGCCGAAAACTGGCAGGTCGAAGGATGATAGGGAGCCCCGTCCGACATCCGAGGCATCCGGCATCACAAAAACCATAGGGGCCATAGGCAACCACCGGGAAACGCGGTGAAAACGCCCCCCACCAGCCACGTACTCAAGAGCGAGAAAGTCGGAAGAGGCACAGGCCTGAGTATGTCGCGGGGTATCACTGGGACAGCAGCGTACTCATCTGACAAGGCGACGGAGCCGAAACCGGCCTCAGGGAGTGACCGCTGCAGCGAAGGAGAACGAGCTCAGAAGGAACTACCAGCGGCTCCACAACAGAGGGAGGAGCACAGAGGCTCGGCAGAGGCGGGTAAGGAGCTTGGCCGCCGTCACCTCCGAGACGCGGACTGTGGCAGAACGGGAGCCCCATTGGACACCTAGGCAGGGGAGGCGGGGTGAAAAAGCAGGGATGGACTTAATAACCCCTAACGACCAGGAAACCCACCCCCGGCGGCGCCGCCGCCGCCAAGACCCGTTCCGGACGAAACTGCCACTCCACCGACGAACCCCGGAATCGAGAGAGGGCGTCGGCCCACACGTTCTCCACACCCGGCAGGAACCTGGCAGACAGAGGGTAGTGGAGAGGCGCCACCAGGCCGAAGATCCGCTCCGAAAGGGACAACAGAAGGACGGACTAGGAGGTCCCCTGGTGAGCGATACAGTGGACCGCGACCATGTTGGCCATCTCAAAGCAGAGAGCCGTCCCCTGGGGGACTGGGAATGACCTGAGGAAGAAGAGAGGACCAGCAGCTCCATGACGTTGACGTGGAGACTCCTCTCCTCCTCTGACCACCCGCCGAAATCCTGCTGGCTGGCGGAGGATCAGTAGCCCCACCCGACGTCCGAGTCAAGAGGGTGAGCAGGAACTGCTGAAAATGACGGAATAGTGATGAATAGTGTGAATACAAGGCACGGCTGACGGAATGCTGCCATGATTGCAGAGTGTAAACGTGCCTTCACCTGTACCTTCCTGAAGAAGACTAATCAACCCTCGCGACTGTGATAGAGTCACAGGTGTAAACCATGCTTATTTAGTCACTTGCTCCCCCAAAATACCCTGAAAATGCCCCGATCCCCTATCCACCCAGCAGTGAATGGGTACCGGGTGCTAGCCGGGGGTTTGTGACCCGCCTCCTGGGGTGGTTGGCCAAAACTAGAAGACAGGAGAGGAGGAAGAGGAGAGGACCTACGAGATTGAGCTTGAGTTGGGAGTCACCCAGCTGATGCTGTCGGTGAAGCCTTAGATCCGACGTTCTCCCACACACGTAGTATTCTGTTGGGAGAGAAGCAAAAGGCGGAAGCAAAACTAGGTGTTTAATTTTCCTCTGATTCCTCTCTCTGCATCACATTCATACGGTGTCCCCCCTCACTGAGTGGCCCCCTGCCTCTCATTCTCTCTCATGCATGCTCTCCAAGAATTCTTCAAGGATTCTTTTACACTTTCAGCCACACGACTGTCACTCCTCCACTCAGCACACAACCCCAGCAGGTACTCCATCTGCCTGTTCACACTCCTGTCTCTCATCTCTCGCCATTCTTCCACTACGACCTCTCCTACCACTACCTCCAACATCTTTGTTCTAGCATACTCATACCGTTCACATTCCAGCATCAAGTACTCCACAGTTTCATCCACTCCTGTCTCACACATCACACACGTCTTGCTAACCATTCTTCCATCTGTACATACGACTATTTACCTCTTTAGCGATACTTGATCTTGATCTTGATCTTGATATTACCGTAAGGTATAAAATCTTTCTCTGCACTGTCGAGTGACCTAAGAACACGCACATGCTGCCCATTAACTCTACCTATGATTGTGAGTGCATCGAGGTCACAGGGGGACGACATGAACCTGTAATCACAAGCGTCACTATAAAAATCCTGCCTGCGCCACCATGGGCGAGGGCGAGGGACATCACAGCCACCGAGGGAATCTCCAGGGCCTACCATCCCACCCCTGGAGGTCACTGCCTAACGGCGCTGGCGCTGTAGGCACACACACACCATAAAAATAAAAAATAAAAAATAAAAAACGTACGAAGCAGCGCGAAACTCGGGGAGATAATGCGTGAAAATCGGGATGGTAAGAATTTAGGACTCAGCGGGAAGCTCGCATAGCGTGAAACTCGAGAGGGTACTGTATACACTCAAACCTCGGCTATCGCGCATTTGGCTATTGCGCTTTACGGCTATCACACATGCCCAAATGTACTACAATCCTTGGCTATAGCGCAGCAACCTACCGCGTTTCACAGCTATCATGCATCCTTTTTTTTTTTTTTTTTTTTTTATTCTTTTTTATTACGCATATGGGCCTATAGTGCGTGTAGGCAGTGACCTCCAGAGGTGGGATGGTAGGCCCTGGAGGCTCACTTGAGGGCTGTGATGGTTGGCCCTCACCCGTGGTGGCGCAGGCAGGAGTTTTAAAGTGGCGCCTGTGATTAGAGGGTGTCTGGACGATTTGAGACACCCTCGTATTTATCACCAGATCGCATTTATCCCCAATTGGAAATGGGAGATAAATACTCTGAATGAAGAAATCTACACCATGATGTACTAGGTAAGAATCCTAGCACTTTTGAAGTCCCACTATAGCCCACTAATACCACATTTTCGAACGAAGGACAATTAGAGCAAATTTACTGTAGTCAGGAATATACAAGTTTATACGGTTTATTAAGGCCCGTCCACACCAGGAAATGGTGGATGTCTGTGGTGGAGGAACAGGATATCTGTGAGTGAGGAGGATGCTGCAGCTGCCTCTGCGTTTTACGTTATAATGCACTCACTTTTTCTTTTAATCAACGTTCACACAAACATACATACACACACAGATGGAGTGTCGAATTGGATAATGAAAGAGTGCAGTAACCAACTAGCAGGAAAGTTACATAGTGTAATAGAGAGTTCACTCAAGGAGAGCAGAGTCCCGCTTGATTGGAAAAGAGCAAATATTGTGCCAATTCACAAAGGAGGAGACAAAGAAGAACCATTAAATTACAGGCCAGTATCATTAACAAGTGAGGCCCCGAGGACCCACACCGTGATGGGCCAGCGAGCCTTTACTTGGGCCACGGCGACACTGTGGAACACCTTCACGGTTGAGGTGGATGTCGTGGCCATGAACACCCAGCAGGTGAAGGTGGCGGCCCACAGATGGTGCCGCTTACATCCGCCTTAGTGCCCGTAAGGCGTAACACATTGCCGTGTCAATAGTGATACATAGTGACACACACACATAGTGACACACATTGACACAGTGACACAGTGTACGTGTAAATAGTGCGCCTGAAAAGTGCCTGTGACGGACAGTGACCCTCAGTCTGTAACATTATATATTTAGTTTATCCTATAAGGCATAGCTTTCAGATAGATGTCCCCGGGACAGGGGACATCTTTAGCTTCTGCCACCCATTGCC
Source organism: Chionoecetes opilio (assembly GCA_016584305.1). Lineage (NCBI taxonomy): Eukaryota > Metazoa > Arthropoda > Malacostraca > Decapoda > Majidae > Chionoecetes > Chionoecetes opilio. The sequence continues at coordinate 47,433 of JACEEZ010024067.1, forward strand.
TTCAACAACCTCTTTGCTATTTGTAGCCCCATGTATACCATGTCAGTTGTTTAAATTAAAAAAAAAAAAAAAAAAAAAAAAAAAGTGTAGTGGCAAAAATGTGTGAAAAAATTGTGAAGGACAGATGGTTGAAATATTTGGAAGAGACAAACACACTCGCAGGTGGCCAGTTTGGATTTAGAGGAGGAATGTCATGTACAACGAATTTATTAAGCTTTTACTCGAGAGTGATCGATGTGACACAGGAAAGAGAGGGGTGGGTCGATTGCATATACAATAAACCCTTCATGCTCGCGGGGGTTAGGGAACACACACACCCGCGAGTATCGTAAATCCACGAGCATGACATTAGTTACCCCTCCCGCCCCGAAAATAGGCTTACGGTATAAAGAAAATGGATTTTGTTGCTTGAATGATAATGATACAGTTGGGCTGTTTCCTTAAAACCCGAGCCCCTGTCCACCCAGCAGTGAATAGGTACCGGGTGTTAGCCGGGGGTTTGTAACCCGTCTCCCGGGGTGCTGGCTTCCCCTAACACTATAAGCACTAGCAGACAGCTCTCTAGGGGTAGTCTGAGAGAGAGCTGTCTGATTACAGTGGAGATCCATCTCAGCTGCGTCGATAACTGACGAAATTTTTCAAACATCAAACATCACATCAGGGAGTGCCGATAAAAAAGGCCAGACTACCTACAACTGAACTGAATACTGTCATCATCAGCAACAACCCATAACAGCTGACTGAGGCCACGACACACGTGTAGCCGCTGCCAGGGTTACATCACACCCCTATTCCTCCCCACCACCACCACCATGGCTAGGCCTATGGCTGAGCCCAGAAGGAGGAGGAAGTGGACGCTGAACCCCCGTGGATCGCTGTGGGCCAACGGTGAGGGTGTGTTAGGGTGTGTTGTGTTGGGGTGGCTGGCACAAAGCTATGCCTCGCACCACGGCCAGATTGTGCACCACACCAGCTTGCTCCAGTGCTCCTCCCTGTGTTTGAGGGTGATTGGGTTGCCACTGCTTAAATGTTCACTATTGTGTCTGGTCTGGTGGTGGCTTGAGGAAATTGAGGTGTGCACGCAGCGCTCTGCCCACCAGTGTGTGGCTACCGTGGTCCGTAGATAACACTAGTCGCCAGTCACTCGCCACTGCACTAATGTCGCCAGGCACCATATATTGCGAATTTTAGCATCACTACAGACTTTTATGTGCCACTGAAGAGGCATGCACAGTAGTTTTTATGAAAAATACTTTTCGTATTTTAAAATTTATTTAATTACCTGTATTTATTATTATTTATCCCAAGGGTTGAAAACCCGCGAGTAATCAAATCTGCGAGCCTGAAACCCGCGAGCATGAAGGGTTTATTGTACTTGGATCTAAAGAAAGCATTTGACAAGGTACCTCATAAGAGACTGCTCTGGAAGCTAGAACATGTAGGAGGATTGAAGGGTGGTTTGCTGAAGTAGATGGAAGACTTTTTGAGCAACAGAGAGATGAGAACAGTAATAAAAGATCAGAAGTCAGAATGGTGCAGTGTGATAAGTGGAGTTCCTCAAGGATCAGTATTGGCCCCAGTGATGTTCTTGGTCTATGTAAATGATATGACAGAGGGAGTAAACAGTTATATGAGTTTATTCGCTGATGATGCTAAATTACTTAGAAAAGTAGAAAGTAAAGAGGATTGTGAGGATTTACAAAAGGATCTAGATAAGATTTTCAGATGGAGTCAACTATGGGAAATGGAGTTTAATGCTGAAAAGTGTAAAGTGATGGAAATGGGCAGTAGCAAAAAGAGACAGAGAGGAAAGTATTTGATGGGAAATTAATGGATAATCAAAACAAAGGTCGAAAAAGATCTGGGAGTATGGATTACAGATAATTTGTCACCTGAGAAGCATATAAACAAGATCACAGGAGATACATATCAGTTGCTGAGGAATATAAGAATGGCATTCAAATATCTGGATGAAGAGATGATTAAGAAATTGATAACATCTTTGATTCGACCAAGGTTGGAATATGCGGCAGTGATTTGGTCACCACATAAAAAGAAGGATATAAGGAAGATTGAGAGAATACAACATCTTTGATTCGACCAAGGTTGGAATATGCGGCAGTGATTTGGTCACCACATAAAAAGAAGGATATAAGGAAGATTGAGAGAATACAAAGAGCAGCCACAAAAATGGCTCCAAGCCTGAGAGACTTAACATATGATGAAAGACTTTCAAGACTAAAACTCCCAACTCTTGAGAAAAGAAGAGAAAGGGGAGATTTTATAGCAGTGTATAGAGCATCAATTGGTATTGAAAAAATTGATAGAGAAGATCTGTTTGTGTGGGACGATAGAAGTGCAAGAGGTCATGAGAAGAAATTGAAAAGCACAACATGCAAGAGGGACGAAAAAAAATACAGCTTCCCGTATAGAAGCATAGAAGCCTGGAACAACCTTGATGCAAAAGTGATTAATGCAAGAAGTATTCAGGACTTCAAAGGCAGGCTGGATAATAGTAGATTTGGAGACGGGACAGTATGAGCATTAGGGTGTCCCAAGATCATAGAGGGAAAAAATGAAACATGTTTTTTTCACTTGCTCGTGTTTTACTTCTGTTTACACATGCCATAGAGGACTATACTCTTGAGGGTAGACCCGCGCGGCGGCTCTCTTGGTAGTAGGCCAACTACCGCGCAGCACAATTCAGAAGTGTTTTAAGCTCAAAATATATCACTTTCACTTAAGATATTGAGCTGAAATTTTTACCATGGTATCTTCAGACTGTATTTATTTGATTACTGAAGCTTTTAGTCGAAAAAGATTAGTTAGCTAGATGTGAGTCAAGAGAATGCAACGAAGTTAACATTCACATTCATAAGGCTACTTGGGAATATATATTTGTTAAACTTCAAAATAAGATGTTTTACTGAAATTTTAACCATAGCTTTCCTAAATTATATATAATATATTATAATATATATATATATATATATAATATATATATATATATAATATATATATATATATATATATATATATATATATATATATATATATATATATATACCGTATTTGCCGGCGCATAAGACGCACCTCCACATAAGACGCACCCCTATGTTACAAGGAGATTTTGAGAAAGAAAAAAATTGGTGTTTTTTATTTGAAAAAAATAATTTCGTAAATTTATCAGAAGTTATAAAAAAAATGGGATTTGTAGGGAAAGCAAATAATTATGAGCATGTACTTAAATACAATATTCACAGTGCAGTGAATGTGAATGAAAAAATATACTAGTTAAAATGTAAAAGGAATGACAGGGTAACCAAAATCGGTCATAATATATTGCAGGATGCCCCTACGTATTGATATTCTAATATTTTGCTACCTATGACATATAGCTTAGATTTAATGTTGTAGGTATGCCTTTGTTGCTTTTCTGCTATGTGTCTAGACTTTATGTAAAATTTGCATAGATATTGGTATTATTTTGGTAGTGGGCTTTCAAAAGTCCTAGGATTCTTACCTATATCATCGTGTAGCTTTCTTCATTCTGAGTATTTTGAGCCCCATTTCCCATGGCGCAATTGAATAATAATGGTATTACACGTAGTACCAAAAATCTACCGTTATTTCAGCCAGAAAGTTAAGTTAGGTTAAATCAGATTAGGTTATTTTTAGAGGTGGGGTTTGGTTTCGTAACAGATGATATAGAGAACAAACGAAAATTACCCATAATATGGCAGTGTGAAGCGTAGCAATGTTTGCGGGGCGGACCTGGAGGGGCAGGTTTCCACCCCCCACACACATACATATAAACAAACATTGATTTCCGACAAAAACGAGAGCCAGATTAATTCAAAACACATCAAAACTATTCACGAGGACTAAGTTTCGGCCTCAAAATCGGTGTTTGTCCAATAAGAAAGATTCACGAAGATATTTAGATAACACTATAAGTTAACCATCTCTACCTTGTTGTTATTGTTGTAATTGTTGAAGGGCACCGTTGTCGGGATTGACGACGATATTTGCCCTTCTTACACCTATGAATCTATCACAGTCGCGAGGGTTGATTAGTTTTCTTCAGGAAGGTACAGGTGAAGGCTGGTTCACACTCTGAAATCACGGCAGCGTTCCGTCAGCCTTGCCTTGTATTCACACTATTCGTCACGGTTCTGTCATTCTCGGCAGTTCCTGCTCACCCTCTAAGCAGAGATGGTGCCTCAGAGGCTATGGTTGAAGAAATTTGCATGAATAGCACTTCTGTTGGATGAAGAGGAGTTGAACTCTAAAAGACACTGTTTTGGGTACAAAAAGCCTTGAGAAAACGACAATTATCAGCACGGCACAGTCTCATAACGTTAAAATACTCTTTCCCAGAAACCGTTACGTGACAGGACCGTGATGCATTGGAGCCGTGACGGCGCGCACCGTTTAGTGTAACACGTCTATTTGTTTGAATGTAAGAAATTCTAACGGATGTGATGAGACGGTGCCGTGTCACCATGATGGTATGGTGTGATTCGACCTTGAGGCGGACGGTGTGGTGCCGTGATGGGTCTTGGTCTTGGTGTACCGTGTAGAAGACTTTTGTCCCATCTACAAGTACTGTTGCAGCCTTTTTACTAACAACTCTTTCATACAGTTTCCTTATCTGTAGAGGTACAGGGTGAGGATTGAGGGGTTGAGGTGGTACAAAGGCCTATGCCGTTTCCTATCCCACCTTGCTTACCACTGTAGCAGCGCAAACACACACACGCACATACACACCTGCATCGGCTTGGGCCACTCCCCTGTCTGGGACCAGGATTCGTGGGTGACCTGACGCTGACCTGACTTGTCCTCGCCGACACAACTGCAGCATCAGCCAGGTAATTCAGTCAGCCACAGGACACACAGAGACACACACCGCACAACTCTTGTCCCCACGTTGTACAATGACTCGTTGTCAAATAAACTACAAAGCCAGGACGCCCTTTCTCCATCCTTGTGTATAGACAGACTCCCCAAGATACTACACTCCCTCTCACCGCTCACACTCCTTCAAATAAAACTTTAACACGCTCTTTGTTTCACTATTCCATTTATCTACAATACCCATTCCAGTGAAAAATCCATCACCATTTTCTGCCTCCCTTCTATCATCTCCTTCCAACTGTTGTGTCAACTTGTGCGGCCCGAGTCTAATGCGGGTTAGGGCGACATCTAATATGCGGGATGTCATGGGTTTCCATGGGTTTTTTCCGTGGAGGAGTCTGAGCGGTAATGACCCAAGGTGGGTGGGCGGAGGGCGTCGCCGAGTGAAGTATCCCGGCAGACCTGAGATATCAGACGTTATACAATGGAGAACAGCAACGGGGGGTGGATGATGTTTACATCTGACACGGCCATCTTGGCAGCAATAATTATAATCGCTATCTTGTTGCCCCAGCTCATTTTTTCTCTTAAACTCCAATCTTTTCTTAGTATTATGCATTACTGTTGATAACACAGTTACTAATTTGTGCTCAGTGGACTACTGCTCAGCACAGATCACTCCAGACCCCTTGAGTAATACACCACCGGCTGTTCTGCATTCTCTGCCCGACCTCTCATTCGCTAATATGGCCGCATTAGACGCAGGTGGAACTTTGCATTCCTTTTTAAGGGAAAAAACTGTGTCTTATGCGCCGGCAAATACGGTATATATATTTTTTTTTGTATATATTGAAACATCTATTAAAAATATATTTTAATGAAACCTCAACCTACAATGTTGACTAGATATTTTTTGACACCTCACAGACACTTCACAGACACTGACTGACACCTCACAGGCACCTCAGACACTGACTGACACCTCAGAGACACTGACACACACCTTACAGACACTGACAGACACTGACTGACACCTCAGAGACACTGACAGGCACCTCAGACACTGACTGACACCTCAGAGACACTGACTGACACCTCAGAGACACTGACTGACACCTCACAGGCACCTCAGATACTGACTGACACCTCAGAGACACTGACAGGCACCTCACAGGCACCTCAGACACTGACTGACACTTCAGAGACACTGACAGGCACCTCACAGGCACCTCAGACACTGACTGACACCTCAGACACTGACTGACACCTCAGACACTGACAGACACCTCAGACACTGACTGACACCTCAGAGACACTGACAGGCACCTCACAGGCACCTCATACACTGACTGACACCTCAGAGACACCTCAGACACTGACTGACACCTCAGAGACACTGACAGGCACCTCAGACACTGACTGACACCTCAGAGACACTGACAGGCACCTCACAGGCACCTCAGACAAATGACTGACACCTCACAGGCACCTCAGACACTGACTGACACCTCACAGGCACCTCAGACACTGACTGACACCTCAGACCCCTGACAGACACCTCAGACACTGACTGACACCTCAGAGACACTGACAGGCACCTCAGACACTGACAGGCACCTCACAGACACTGACTGGCACCTCACAGGCACCTCAGACACTGACTGACACCTCAGAGACACTGACTGACACCTCACAGACACTGACAGACACATCAAACACTGACTGACACCTCAGAGGCACTGACAGGCACCTCAGACACTGACAGGCACCTCACAGGCACCTCAGACACTGACTGACACCTCAGACACTGACTGACACCTCACAGGCACCTCAGACACTGACAGACACCTCACAGGCACCTCAGACACTGACTGAAACCCCAGAGACACTGACAGGCACCGCACAGGCACCGCACAGGCACCGCACAGGCACCTCAGGGCACTGACTGGACACTTCAGAGACACTGACAGGCACCTCACAGGCACTGACTGACACCTCAGAGAGACACTGACAGGCACCTCACAGGCACCTCAGACACTGACTGACACCTCAGAGACACTGACAGGCACCTCACAGGCACCTCAGACACTGACTGACACCTCAGAGACACTGACAGGCACCTCAAAAGGCACACCTCAAGACACTGACTGACACCTCACAGGCACCTCAGACACTGACTGACACCTCACAGGCACCTCAGACACTGACAGACACCTCAGAGACACTGACAGGCACCTCAGACACTGACAGACCCACAGACACGACTGGCACTCACGGCACCTCAGACACTGACGACACCTCAGAGACACTGACTGACACCTCACAGACACTGCAGACACATCAAACACTGACTGACACCTCAGAGGCACTGACAGGCACTCGACACTGACGGCACCTCACAGGCACCTCAGACACTGACTGACACCTCACAGACACTCAGACACTGACTGACACCTCACAGGGCACCTCGACAGACAGACACTCACAGCACCTCAGACACTGACTGACTGACACCTCACAGGCACCTCAGACACTGAACACCTCACAGGCACCTCAGACACTGACTGACTGACCTCACAGGCACCTCAAGACACTGACAGACACCTCACAGACACCTCAGACACTGACTGACTGACACCTCACAGGCACCTCAGACACTGACTGACACCTCACAGGCACCTCAGACACCTTAGACACTGACTGACACCTCACAGGCACCTCAGACACTGACAGACACCTCACAGGCACCTCAGACACTGACTGACACCTCACAGGCACCTCAGACACTGACAGACACCTCACAGGCACCTCAGACACTGGCTGACACCTCACAGGCACCTCAGACACTGACAGACACCTCACAGGACACCTCAGACACTGACTGACACCTCACAGGCACCTCAGACACTGACTGACACCTCACAGGCACCTCAGACACTGACAGACACCTCACAGACACCTCAGACACTGACTGACACCTCACAGGCACCTCAGACACTGACTGACACCTCACAGGCACCTCAGACACTGACTGACACCTCACAGACACTGCAGACTCCTCACAGACACCTCAGACAAATGACTGACACCTCACAGGCACTAGACACTGACTGACACCTCACAGGCACCTCAGACACTGACTGACACCTCACAGGCACCTCAGACACTGACTGACACCTCACAGACACTGACTGACACCTCACAGGCATCTCAGACACTGACTGACACCTCACAGGCACCTCAGACACTGACTGACACCTCACAGGCACCTCAGACACTGACGATGACACCTCACAGGCACCTCAGACACTGACTGACACCTCACAGGCACCTCAGCACTGACGACACCTCACAGACACCTCAGACACTGACTGACTGACACCTCACAGGCACCTCAGACACTGACTGACACCTCACAGGCACCTCAGACCACTGACGACACCTCACAGACACCTCAGACACTGACGATGACACCTCACAGGCACCTCAGACACTGACTGACACCTCACAGGCACCTCAGACACTGACTGACAACCTCACAGGCACCTCAGACACTGACTGACACCTCACAGGCACCTCAGACACTGACCGACACCTCACAGGCACCTCAGACACTGGACTGACACCTCACAGGCACCTCAGACACTGACTGACACCTCACAGGCACCTCAGACACTGACCGACACCTCACAGGCACCTCAGACACTGACTGACACCTCACAGGCAACCTCAGACACTGACTGACACCTCACAGGCACCTCAGACACTGACAGACACCTCACAAACACCTCAGACACTGACTGACGACACCTCACAGGCACCTCAGACACTGACTGACACCTCACAGGCACCTCAGACACTCAGACACTGACTGACACCTCACAGGCACCTCAGACACTGACTGACACCTCACAGGCACCTCAGGGCACTGACTGACACCTCACAGGCAACCTCAGACACTGACTGACACCTCACAGGCACCTCAGACACTGACCGACACCTCACAGGCACCTCAGACACTGACTGACACCTCACAGGCACCTCAGACAACCCCGAAATGACACCCTCACAGGCACCTCAGACACTGACTGACACCTCACAGGCACCTCAGACACTGACTGACACCTCACAGGCACCTCAGACACTGACTGACACCTCACAGGCACCTCAGACACTGACCCGACACCTCACAGACACCTCAGACACTGACTGACACCTCACAGGCACCTCAGAACCTCAGACACTGACTGACACCTCACAGGCACCTCAGACACTGACAGACACCTCACAGGAAACCCCAGACACTGACTGACACCTCACAGGCACCTCAGACACCTCAGACACTGACGACACCTCACAGGCACCTCAGACACTGACAGACACCTCACAGACACCTCAGACACTGACTGACACCTCACAGGCACCTCAGACACCTCAGACACTGACTGACACCTCACAGGCACCTCAGACACTGACAGACACCTCACAGACACCTCAGACACTGACTGACACCTCACAGGCACCTCAGACACTGACAGACACCCAAGCACCTCAGACACTGAGACACCTCACAGGCACCTCAGACACCTCGACACTGAGACACCTCACAGGCACCTCAGACACTGACTGACACCTCACAGGCACCTCAGACCACTGACGACACCTCACAGGCACCTCAGACACTGACTGACACCTCACAGGCACCTCAGACACTGACTGACACCTCACAGGCACCTCAGACACTGACTGACACCTCACAGCACCTCAGACACTGACTGACACCTCACAGGCACCTCAGACACTGACTGGGCACCTCACAGGCACCTCAGACACTGACAGACACCTCACAGACACCTCAGACACTGACGACACCTCACAGGCCCCCTCAGACACTAGCACGATGACACCTCACAGGCACCTCAGACACTGACAGACACTCACAGACACTGACAGACACCTCACAGACACTACAGACACCTCAAAGACCCCTTACGGTACGGTAGCTATGTTATGTATAAAAAAACTTTTGCAGTCATCAGAGGGATGCTTAAACAGCAGTTTGCCCTACGCTCTTCCCCTGTAAACTTTGTTTCTCCTGTGTCCCGCTCTTCTCTCCTCACTTCTGGGCTCCCCGACTCTCCTCTTGCCCTTGTGTACAGAACTGGCCGGTCCCTGGCAAAGTTGCTGCCAAGCAGTTGAATAATGCTCTGTCACCATTGGCAGCAGTATTCCACCAAGAGGGTGCCACTTTCACAGTTATCGCTCACTTCATAGTATTCACCCACAAACCTTCACAAGGACTTGAAAACTCTTAGTGCACTGTCACTAAAAAAAAAATTCCCCTCCTCAGGGGTCATTAATGATGTGCTCCAGACTACAGACACCTAAAGTGAGGTTGACGCCCATTTCAGTGGGGCGCTTGAGGCTCCCCTGTTCAAGGTCCTGTCACTCGTCGGTGCCCCTGTTTTCCTCTTCCAATTCAACGCTAGCGTGCAGTCGAATCCATCCCTTTCCACCATGCGGTAATGCAGTCTCGCACCTTGACATCCTGGCACTTTGTGGCCAAAGGTACCAGGGTATGTGGTCCAGGGCTGCCAGCCGTGTCAGGTGGTTCAGTAGACATGCTCGTCATCACGTTGTTAGTATTGACGAGGCTCTCGTACAAGGACTCGGCCACAAACCCCGTCGGCATCCTTGTCAAACGTCTGGAGCTGACAACTCCCTGGTTAAAGGAAGAATAAAAACCTTAAGTTACGGTGACAAAAAAGTAATTAAAAACTATAAAAGAAAATATAAAAAAAGAAGATAAAAAAAAATGTTAAAAAGGTTGATAATGATTCTACATTGTCATGTAGTATTCTATTTAGCTAATTTTCTAAACATTTTACGTCATTAACTTTACTTGCATATATCTCTCTCTCTTCTCTCCTCTCTCTCTGTTCTCTCTCTCTCTCCTCTCTCTCTCTCTCTCTCATCTCTCCTCGGCTCTCTTCTCTCTCTCTTCTCTCTCTCTCACGTCTCTCTCTCTTCCCCCCCCCTCACCCTTCATCTCCTTTATGTCTCCTCCTCCTAGCTTCTAAATTTCTTTTCCTTTCCATTCATCTCTCTCTTCTCAAACTCCTCTTCGCTTCCACTACTAATATTTACTTTCTTCTTTCATTATCTTCTCTCTCTTCTCTCTCTCTCTCTCTCTCTCTCTCTCTCTCTCCTCTCTCTCTCTCTCTCTCTTCCTTCCTTTCCGTCACTTCCTGCTCTGCGTACTTCGTGCGTCTCGTGAGCAAAATTCGGAGCCTACTAATTCTTTTCTCTGCTGACGGTGGTCCTCTTATAGCTTATCGTAACTGTTTTGCAATATCAATATGCTGTTTCAATCTTAAATTATTATTTCCAGTGTTCTAAAACAAATTGGTAATGGACATACCTGATGTGAAAATATGTGCCCATTCCCCCCTTTTACAAAGCGCAACTCTAATGTCATCGCCCCACCCCTACCTATATTATATTTTCCTGCTTATTTCTAGTGTTCTCTGTCTCTCCCTCTCACTCCCTCTCTCCTTCTATATCCATCCTTCCTACACATCACGCTACGCACCGTCGAAAACAAGCGCACGTAGCAAATACGTGGTCTAACCGGGCTACATATGAACAGTGAATTCCAGTGTCTAAAACTACCCTAACGAATAATAACAATCAAAATAAGGAAGGAATCGGTTTCTTACACATACTACTTGCACTCCTGGTATGATGTGGTGGATCTCGCCAGTTATCTCTTGGCTGGAGATCGAGGAGGCTGGGAAATGACTGGATTGCAAATGTTTGGTGCAGGCGCTTCCTAAGGCGAAAGTGTAACGTTGCAAGCTCTTGAAATCTTCCTCTTAAATGCAGGCCGCGACAAACCTTTCATGTTAAAACTTTCGTGGCACGAAATTCTCTTTATCAATTTTTTCACTGTAGGGGAATTTCATCGTGCTTTGGTATAGAAAACAACACCTTCGTACTTAAATCTTCCTACCTAGTTCTACGACTATTTGTCTTGCACCAACGACACAAACTTAAAGACCATGTAAAGATGCACGTTAATCCGCGGGCTTCTATAAAGCATGGCCCTCGAGGGTTTGAAATACCGCTACGACGGCAGCAAAAATGCGTACCAAGGCCAAATGATTATTGTATAAACTATGGATACATATCATTCTGTAAGTATGTTCGACATTCATCATTTCCTGCTTTGATGTGTTAGAGTATAGCCATTATGAGTGGGTCAAAAAATGTTGTCACTTTTGCATTTCCAGTCAGCCGCTTTGATAATCGAAATCAAAATCTGTAAATTCCCACTTCAAAAATCAGGACGGGAGACGATGCGACGGCTCGGTGAGTCAAATGGGAATCTTTCCGTGTGCTGTTGTGTGTTATAGTTTTTTACTGTGGGTAGTAGTGTTTGGTGTGTGGTATAGTTTTATGTTGTGTTGGCTGTGGTTTGGTGTGTTTGTTTGTGTGACATAGTAGTGTTTGAATTGTGTGTGCAAGTTATTGGGGGGTCAGTAACTTGTGTGTTGGGTGGGTGGTGCGGAGAATTGTCGTAGGAGGTACACAAAGTTTTGTTTACTATGGATTATCTATTTAATGTTCGTAGCATTTGTATTGTTTGGAGTTAGAGTATAGTTTCGAGTGTATAATGTTTCTTGTTGTAGTAGCCGTTTTGTATATGTTTTTGAGTTGTGGTGCGGTGCGAGGGTGTGTGTAGAGGAGGCTTGATTTTGTGTGTAGTATGTTTGTGTGTTGGTAAGGTTTATTGGGGGGGGTTTTGTGTGTGTGTGTGTGTGTAGTAGTGTTTGTGTGTGTGTGTAGTAGTGTTTGCGTGTGTGTGTAGTAGTGTTTGTGTGTGTGTTTGTGTGTGTGCGTAGTAGTGTTTGTGTGTGTGTGTGTGTGTAGTAGTGTTTGTTTGTGTGTGTGTGTGTGTGTGTGTAGTAATGTTTGTGTGTGTGTGTGTAGTAGTGTTTGTGTGTGTGTGTGTGCGTAGTAGTGTTTGTGTGTGTGTGTGTGTGTGTGTGTGTGTGTGTGCGTAGTAGTGTGTGTGTGTGTGTGTAGTAGTGCTTGTGTGTGTGTGTAGTAGTGTTTGTGTGTGTGTAGTAGTGTTTATGTGTGTAGTAGTGTTTGTGTGTGTGTGTGTTGTGTAGTAGTGTTTGTGTGTGTGTGTGTGTGTGTAGTAGTGTTTGTGTGTGTGTGTAGTAGTGTTTGCGTGTAGTAGTGTTTGTGTGTGTGTAGTAGTGTTTGTGTGTGTGTAGTAGTGTTTGTGTGTGTGTGTGTAGAAGTGTTTGTGTGTGTAGTAGTGTTGAACCTCAGCAGGCTCCGCTAACACCTGTTCATCCACCTCGTACTCTGGCTCAAACATATAGGGTTGGGCTCCCATCACAATCTGGTTCGTTTTCCTCATATACGCGAGCAGCGTCATTTAGTTCGGTCTCAGATTAAGCATCGTACTCTAGATCTATCACAGCGACAGATTCACTGTCTGACACCGAAGTACAATCGCTCATCATAACATTTGCCGACAGGTCTCACAGAGGCAGACGAGTGTTGTTTACATTGGAGCGTCCCTTTTCTGACGTCATCAATAACATGCGTACCCTGTTGGAGGGAAGAATTCGTCGTTTTAATTCGGAAAGCTTTTTACTAGAACAGTCA
>JACEEZ010024067.1:69695-77195 GCA_016584305.1 Chionoecetes opilio
TAAGACGGTAGTGTGTAGGTGGCGGGGGGGGGGGGGGGCTCCCAGGGCATTTCTAGCGTCCACTGCGTATCCGTGAAGACGTCGTGTGTAGGTTATCCCGTGAAGTCTGACGTTCACTGACTGGCGGTGCACACCCCGGTCTTGATGAAAACACACCCACCAATCAGAGGGCGAGGCGTGGCCTCGACACCACCCGGCGACGCTCCGAATGCAGACTCGAAGCACCTCGTCGCCCGTCGGTACAAGTGAACGAGGTACTTCGTAACAGTATAAAGCTTCCTCAATAGTGAACCTCTGTAAGCCAGCCTGTGTTTCCCTTGTGCCTCACCAGCACCGTGTGTTTAGCGTGCGCTGAATATCGCCACAAGTAAGCCCCTTGCTCCCCGCGTGACTTTTCCTCCCTAGACACTAGACCCCCTGTTACGTTGTGGCCCCCCTGCCCTCCCTGCCTACTGCTGGAGGGGGATGGTCGTTTCAATATATATATATATTAGTGATGGACCGAATATTCGCATTCGCATTCGCAATTGCGAATATTCGCATGTTTTTTTCAATATTCGCATTCGCATTCGCACTCCCACTCGTAGTTGTGAACATTCGAACTAAATTGACTCACCCCTCTTTTTTATCTTATTCTCTTACTGTCTTCTTTATAGGGACTGGCAACTAAGCGGGCTTTGTTTTACCCATTTTTGTTGTGCCCTTGGCCAGTTCTTTGTGATGTAAAAAAAAAAAGAAAAAAAAAAAGTTGTTTGGGAATATGCGAATATTTTGCGCAAATCAATAAACTTACAAAAATAAGAAAAAAAATTACAAGTGACGATAACATTCCACAAGCAAACATAAATAACGCGGAGGTAGTTTAGCCGAACGTTAGTTAAAAGAATTGGGTAAGGAGGCGTAGTGGTAGCCAAGGCCATACTCCCTCGAACACTACCTCTATCCTCTACCCTCCAACAGACTTGAACAGAGTGGCAGCCGCTACTCTCAAGGTCACTGTTACTGAACTCAACTCATTGGCTTGTACATACCAAGAGACAAGGCGGGCGAGCGACGAACGGCGAGGCACTGATGAAGGCTAGGTTGAGGCAGAGCCTTCAAATCGTTACCAAAAGTTGACAGGAAGGCAGGGTCGGTTGAGGTATGCACGCGGCTGTGTATTGGTAACAGTGTTCCTTCAAACTTCCTTGCTTGGTGTGACTATAATGCGAATTTACCCGTGCTGCGGATTTACTCACCAAAAACATCAACAGAAACGTTGCTCGGTTATGAAGTTGGTGAAATATATATTTTATGAAGTTAATTAACAGTAGAGGCGTGTATACGTAAGTTTCTCTTACTGCACATGTAAACATATGCGGTAAGAGAAACTTCCTGGCGGGTTCCCCGACCCACCCCGTTACCCCGAGCCTCCGTTATTATTGTCACTCAAATCACTTATTGCCGCATATGTAATATCTATTTATGTTATACTTATACTTAAATACTTATCAGAAGATATCTTGTTAAAATATATATTCATCCCTACAGATTAGGAATGTAATAAAAATTCATGGAAGGTTACGGGAAGACACGGGATACCCGTGTCTTCGACCCTGACCGCCGGCCGCCGTAGCTGCTCATCGTTCAAAAAAGTATTCCTTTTATGGTACCTTTTCTCTGCCGTTCGTCGTTCATCCCTCTACCGCCTTGACTCTTTTGGGGCCAGATTGTCAAATGTTCTCTTCGATGAAGAGTATCCTTCGTCACGTAATTGGTACCGTCAAAATGTTTTGAGCCGCGACGGATATCGTCGCACCGCGGTGAAGGTAAACAAGCGAAGACCAAGCACAGACCACGTCTTCACCATTTCCTTCGCTGGCGCTGATCTCCTCTGTGTACTTTTCATCCTATTATTGGATAAGATAAAGACATTTCAGTGACTTTGTGTTACTTTTCACTTGTTTATTGACGAAATTAACCTTTGTGCGTAATAAAAAGGGTGGTTTGTAATCTCACCGGGAGACACGCACACATAGCACAGGCAGGGCTGGGCAGAGCGGACCACTCGGCGTCTGGCAGGCGCGCTGGCAAATGCGGGACGGAGCGGGGCGGGGCGCACTTGTTTTCGTACTTTTGTATTAATTCAGTCACTTCCCTAGTTTTTGAGACACTAACTATTATTTCCCAACCAAGTTTCACTGATTTTTCTGAAGGAGATACATTGTTGCACAGCACAGACGTGGCATAGTACTCCTTCGGGCATACCAACCTTACCGTGACGGGATTACACGCAGGGAAAAGACGCGGAAGGATTCAACGTTACCCTGGGTCCCCGTGTAGCGCTGAGAACTCGCCGTGTGGTCCCGTCATGGGAAGGGAAAGGTGACATTTAACAATCTGGCCCTTGGGTACCAGCCATTGCCTCGTGCGCCATACTGCAGTAAGCATATACGCGCTCTTCTCTGTCCCCCACAAGCACAATCAACTTTCTTTGAAAGAGAACATTATTGCAGCAGCCTACTGCGTAATGGCGTCCAGTCACACCAGTGTGGTTTGGGATTACGTATTTCGAGATTATCTCTAATGACATTGCAAAGTGTAAACATTGCAATATTAATTATTCATGTAAGATATTATCATATAAGTATTCGTGTAAGAGTGGGTCCTCGTCCCGCAACCTGGAAACATAGAAAATTGAATGGAATTACTTTAGACATTCATATTTTTATAGCTGAACTCTTACAATTCATACAAATATTTCAGTTACCTGTATATATCAAAAATAGTGTATTAGTTACTTGAAATATCATGTAATATTTGCAATTTGCATTCGCTTTCGCGAATATTAAAACCAAATATTCGCATTCGCATTCGCATTCGCGAATACGGAAAATAGACATTCGATCCATCATATATATAATTATATATATATATATATATATATATATATATATATATATATATATATATATATATATATATATATATATATATATATATATATATATATATATATATATATATATATATATATTATATATATATATATATATATATATATATATATATATGTCAGTCAGTTATCACTCCTAACATATATATTAACTTGCATAACTATTACTAGTGAATTACACCTAATTATCAAACAAGTGTCAAGACGCTCCTCTCAAGCGTTCATCCGAGACTCCCTGGCTTGGTGACACTACATAATTGGTTGTAAATATTCTATGTTCATTATTGGACTTTAAATAAATGTGTACAAGCTGGACGTACATATTTAACTCAACCAAATAAGTCTACTAATATACACGACTTATAATTGGTGGCCATGCGGTGGGATTTCTACACCACGACTTATATTGGTGGCATTCGGTGGTTCAACCGCTACAGCGACTTATAAATGGTGTGCAGCGGTGGTGACTGATTTTATCAGTCTTATAACACCATAACGCAGTGTTAAGATACCCCACGCAGTCTACAAGCCAAAACTACAAGCCAAACTACGGCCATTCTACAGCAATTCCATGTCTACCATGATTACGCCGATCTACAGAAGCAACTACTACTACTTACGCTATACTGCTTCCTGCAACGTTCTCCGGTGCTATCACAACCACAGACAGCCAGTACCAGTACTACAACCACGACCATCAACATGGCAACCTCCGTACCTCCAGCCAGCACAGCCGAGCCACAACCATCGTTATCAAGCCATAAACTACCGCAATCTCCGTACCTCCAGCCAGCACAGCCGAGCCACAACCATCGTTATCAAGCCATAAACTACCGCAACACAACAACCAGCAACTAACTACATGAATCTACAAGTGTTCCTACAACTACAAGCAGCAACTAACTACAAGAATCTACAAGTGTTCCTACAACTACAAGCAGCAGCTAACTACAAGAATCTACAAGTGTTCCTACAACTACAAGCAGCAACTAACTACAAGAATCTACAAGTGTTCCTACAACTACAAGCAGCAACTACAGAGGGAGAGAAAGAGGCAGCCACACTACTAGCAGCTCAGCGCATTCCTTCAGTCATGAGGTCGCCGCATCATCGCCAGCCACCCAACACCGCGCTGCCTGAGACAGAAACGTCTCGCATCTCTCCACAGTCAAGATATCAACGTCCTACATGATCCTGTCCAGCCCTACACGTCTACAACACTGCATCTCGTCATGGTCAGCGCAACACAAGGAGGCGCAACGCAAATACCCTCCAGCAATACAGCATCACAGCAACCAGCACACACCACCGCCTGCCTGCCGAGAAACGTTCCACTGACACAGCTCACCACCCGACCGCCCTCACAGGGATGCTGACTTGACACTACCCACAGTGTCACTACCGCCCCTACCAGCCGTTCTTCAGCTACGGACTTGAGCGCGTGCAACACCACACAAATGTCTGAGCATATAATAATTCCTATTTCTATTTGTGTATGTATATGTTATTATTTCTTTCTTAGATTTCTTCTTTGACAGAATGTGTATATCCGGCGACTGTACTACATCCGTCATCCTGGCACTCATCCACGCTGTGTTGATCATCCTTCCCTCACCGGAACCTCACCTATCATACACCAATACGAGTAGCTACCAGCTAAGTAATATTTTATAGTTTTAGGTGAGCCGGTAAATTTCGAGTTAACACAGTGATTTCACATACACGGACAATTTCAACGTTGGATATATTATAGTGCTATTTTAACATACATTTACATTTACATTACAATGGCTACGATAGGTACATCGGTACAAACTCCGTCTTGGCACTTATATCATATTGTTCAGCAAACATAAGACTACCCTTTTTACACAAGGCGAAATTTTAGACCACGGTATTCCCACACTAATTTTTTTTCAACAGTAATGCATATATCACAATTCCTGGAGACATAACTCTTACGAGTGCACCTCTACTACTGGTTTACTACTCTATGAGTGCACCTTTACTACTGAATTATACTTTATGAGTTCACATTTCCTACTGCACCAGTGCAAACTCCAGTAATTGACATAAATGTATTAACTTGCGTGTCCGAACGGCCGTCAGCACTGTCACTCACTATCACTGTTCAGTGTTACCGATTCCTGAACCTGATTCCTGTAATGTTCTCTGTCTATCGTTATTGTCTAGTTTGAGACGTCTTACTACACGTCACGCGTAGTCTTACTGCGAGTCATTTTCGAGTAACTAGAGGATTAGATACAGGTGATGCTTTACCAAGCACTAATGTTGATACACAGGACACACCTGTAGTTAATGATGACACACTCACAGCTACCAATGATTACCGTCACAAATTGCGGTCACACACGCAAAAAACAGTAGTGTCATACCATTCCATACCATTCCATATCATTACATTTTATATCAGTTCACCTGATAATTTTACAATTACCATGTATTCTGAATGTTATTGTGTGTTGTTCTCTTTTTAGAAAATGTCTACACAACACACCAAGCCAATGTTATTTACACTCATGAAAATACTTTACATTGATGTTTTTACGATTTTTTTTGGTTTAGCTACATATTATTCTGACCAATTATAGAAAAAAATATATTTGCATTTTTACCTTGTAACTCTTGCAGGATAGAAACTCTAATGGATGACAGATAACTCTTCACATTAGAATACTATTATGTAACAATTAAAGTTGCACCACAGTGCTTTGCATTATATAATTATTTACTTACATTCAACAATTCATGGAATTATTTCGCACGTATTGTTGCATGATCACATTATTTACTTACATTCCACACTTAAAGGAATTCTTCCGCACGTATTGTTGCATGATCACATTATTTACTTACATTCCACACTTAAAGGAATTATTTCGCACGTATTGTTGCATGATCACATTATTTACTTACATTCCACACTTAAAGGAATTTTTAAGCACTTAATGTTGAAATACATTAATTGCTTGCATGACATTGCTATGTATTAACATACACATTAACTCACTTATTGTTACAATACATTATTTACTTGCATGAAATACTAACACACTTATTTGAAGCACAAGTTACACATTTTTACTTGACTGCTTCCTTACGTATTAAATGCATACATGAATTACATTCACTACAGGAATGATTTACTTACGTTCTTCCTGTTGTACCACGATCACTATTTGAATGATAGGATTGTGTTCTTCCTAACATATTAAACTAGGTACTATATGCATGACAAACAGTTAATCTATAACTGTTTACACTTATGCATGATGTACGTGACGTACGATCACACATCTCTTTGAACTACATTCTGCTCACATGTATTGCCTATGTACAACTAACTAACCATTTATCATTACTTACTAACAAATTCAAACTCGCAGAGAAGTTACGAATGCCTACTTGTCTTAACCCTTTCACGCACGAAAAGTTTAATAAGTTTTTCCGTCCACTGCGACATCCGTCTTATGTTCCCTAAGGGGCCCCGCGAAATGGCCTGACTGTGCGGCGAATAATTTTTTTATGTTATCAATTTCACCAACGTGTATTCTTTTTTCCTGGCATTATTATATATCATTGGTTTTGCAAGAGATTATTCTGCCTTAAGAAAGAAAAAAATAACAAGAAATGCAAATAAATAGCGGAATTTACCGACTCCGAAAAAATATTGAGTAAAGAGAAATAAGAAATACTTACGTTCACCACTTCGTAGCTCGAAACTTCCTGAGTCAACTTTCTATAGTTTACATGCCAATAAAAACGGATTTTTATGAGGATTCCAACGATACCATTATAATTTTCATATGGCCCAGTATGGCCAGCTCGGGACACGTTTTAAAGGGACGACAATGCGCGCGCACAGGCTGCCTGCTGAGTGGAAACTGACACAAACCCTTATCATTTCACATCCACTCACACAAGAGTTGACAATTAGTTTATTTTATAGGTCTAGCTTGGATCTTTGACGTAGAAAATTTGACGCAATTCTGATAAATACTTTATTTTTGGTGAATTTTTAACTGTTTTTTGACGCAATTCGCGTCAAAAGCTCAGATTGCAGACGGGCCCGTTTTGACGCGATCGCGTCACCGTGCGTGAAAGGGTTAATACAGACCTCAGAAAATATAGATTGATCACAGATAACCTTATCTCTCATAACATTGTTCGCCAATGACGAATAAAAATTCATTCAATTTCTCGGCCAGTCAGTTTCTACACTCGCTGATGTCAATTTATTTTCTAAAATAACTTTGCATTATTTTCATTTATGAATGATGTTTGGCAAACTTAGATTTGCCCACACAATGCAACCCATTATTGTGTATCCAGCGATGTCTCTACCTATGTTATTTATCCATTTTGACTATTACTTCTATCTATAATAATATAATCGAAAGTGTGTGTGTGTGTGTGTCTGTGTGTGTGTCCGCTATAGGTTCTGCCCCCAGTGGCGCAATCCCATCATATGGCACAGTTTTGGAACCAAGTCGACCAGGGGAAGGTTTTAAGGCTACTTTGGGGATGATCCGATCACTTTTAAT
>JACEEZ010024067.1:82195-84695 GCA_016584305.1 Chionoecetes opilio
AAACACACGCACACACACAAACAAACAAACAGACACGCACGCAGGCACACACAAATAGACACGCACGCGCGCACACATACAAACAAAAAACAGACACGCACGCACACACAAACACACACACACACACACACACACACACACACACACACACACACACACACACACACACACACACAAACAGACACGCACATACACACACAAACAAACAGACGCACACACACACACACACACACACGCACGCACGCACACACACACACACACACACACACAAACAGACACGCACACACACACAAACACAA
The DNA here is from genome assembly GCA_016584305.1 of Chionoecetes opilio. Taxonomy (NCBI): domain Eukaryota; kingdom Metazoa; phylum Arthropoda; class Malacostraca; order Decapoda; family Majidae; genus Chionoecetes; species Chionoecetes opilio. Next base: position 82,495 of record JACEEZ010024067.1, read on the forward strand.
ACAAACAGACACGCACACACACACACACACACACACACGCAAGTGTGTTAAATGCAGGTGGGTATGTGAGTAATGGGGCCGACGCCCCACGCCACCTGACTTATCTCCTTGACCTGACCGAGGAGGTCAGGAGGCTGAGGGATAATCCCCATTCCACGTTCACACCCAGCCGTCTCAGGCAGCTTGGCAGAAATTCTACCTGGCTAATGAGGTCACACGGTGGTGTTAATTAATGGAGTCAAATCTCGCTCATTCATTCCCCTATCCGCCCATCCACCGCCCAATGGGCGGCGGCAGTATGGGCGGCGCCCAAACTGCTGGGTACGAAAATGGTTCGATATAAGTACGGAAATAAAAATAGAACTTTCGTACCGTACCGAACTTGAAGAAATATATCGAACCGTAATATCGAACCGTACTTTTAGCCCTTAAATAACCGTACCGTACCGTAATTTCGTACCGTACCGTACCGTACTATATGCCCTGCGGGCCTACATCAAAGTTTCCTCAATTCTCGCAACCCACTTTTTTTTCTTCATTCTCGCTAATAGGCTGCTAAAAACAAAAACAAAAAAAAGTGATCGGATCACCTTATAAGTGAGCTTAAAACCTTCCCCTGGTCAACCTGATTCCAAAACTGTGACATATGATGGGATTCCGCCACAGGGGGCGGCACCTATCGCGGACAGACAGACAGACAGACAGACACACACACACACAACACAACACACACACTTTCGCTTTATTATTATATATATATATATATATATATATATATATATATATATATATATAATAATAATAAGCGAAAGTGTGTCTGTCTGTCTGTCTGTCCGCGATAGGTGCCGCCCCCCGTGGCGAAATCCCATCATATGTCACAGTTTTGGAACCAGCTCGACCAGGGGAAGGTTTTAAGCCCACTTATGAGATGATCCGATCACTTTTTTTTTCTTTTTTTTAGCAGCCTATTAGCGAGAATTGTGAAAAAAAAATGTGGGTTGCGAGAATTAGAGAGAACTGCAACCTCCGAAATGCCAGTGGTCGCTGGCAGTTTTAACTCAAGGGTTGGTCTACTGTGTTTTCCTCCGCGACTAATATTTTTTCATAAATCAATTTCGCAATGAATATTGATGCACCGCATCTGAATACTAAAAAGAACGTTCTTCTGTTGTTCTAGTAAGTGTATGCATGAACATGCATTACGATTGAACGTTCTAAGATAGCAATTTAATGCAAATTACTCGCCTCGAGTAGCAGAGCTTAATATATTTTTACATGTATATTGTGGCATGTAAAATTTGGGCGATGTTCACACTGTTTTCTAAGACAGTACTGCTGCGTCTGGCAAACGCTTGTCAAAATACAATAAGCAATGCCTTGGAAAAAAACGAAGAATAAAGAATGCCGGAATCGGCTTGTTGCTGCGACAATGTAGGTTATAATTGTGGAGGCGACACGCCGCAGCGGGGAGTGGTGGGCGGGGAGATTGTGGCGGGAGATTGAATCAAAAACATTGCCACTTCACGCGTCGACTCATTGCACTTCCAGGCTTTCTATCTGATTGATACACAATAATAACAGGAACATATGACTGCCTAGGTGTAGATAACTTCTAAAACATACGTTATTGACGATATAATATCATAGAGTAGCATTTACCTCGCCTCCTCAACATAACCTACTTGGTTATTTGGTTATATACAATGTTTTACAGAATCAGGCTTCTATACAATATACATATAGAAGAAAATCGTTCTTAATATTATACTTTTGGTTTTAAGTGCAGTGGAATAAGGCCCATATTTTCTTTCAAGTTGACCAACTTTTCACCAAAATTGTGAGTTAAAAACTGCCAGCGACCACTGGCATTTCGGAGTTTGCAGTTCTCTCTAATTGAGGAAACCTTGATGTAGGGTGACGGGTAATGGGTGAGTGAATGGGTGGGGTGATGGGTAATGGGCGTGGGGTGATGGGTGAGTGAATGGGTGGGGGGTGATGGGTTGGGGTGTGATGGGTGATGGGTGAGGGAATAGGTGGGGGGTGATGGGTAATGGGTGAGTGAATGGGTGTGTGGTGATGGGTAATGGGTGAGTGAATGGGTGGGGGGTGATGGGTAATGGGTGAGTGAATGGGTGGGGGGAATCATACATTTCTACATCCATGATTTCAGGAAAGTTAGAAGGGGCTATCTGGAGAGTCTG
>JACEEZ010024067.1:87195-112776 GCA_016584305.1 Chionoecetes opilio
ATTGGAAGTCGCCGTATATCTGCGCACATGTCGACCAATTCTGTATTTTCTTCTAAAAATGTTCTTGTGATGATGATGCCGTGTTTTTCTAGTAGGTGACTTTTTGGGGCTCCGGATGTTAAGTGGCAAGTAAGACGTCGAGACAGCTTCGTTGTCGTCATGCCGATGTAGGATGAGGGGAGGGCTTCACATGTCCCTCGTTTTTCCCGGAAACCTTTTATACGACATGGGGACTTTTTGGGTTTTTTTCCTTTGCTGGGGTTTTTGGGGGTTTTTCCCGGGGGGGAGGTTGTGGTTTTTTTTTTGGGTTTTTTAATTTATTTATATTTTAAATTTTTCTTCTGGGGCTATAGGTTTCCCATTTTCGGTTGACGAATTTTTGGGGTATTATTCTTTTTTTCTTTCCCGGTAAAACGGTGGAGAAAAAAAACCCGGGAAAAAATATTAAATCCTTTGGGTTTTTTTTCTTTGTGTTAGGATTGTACCAGCTCCCATTAAATTTTTTGGTCTGGGCGGTTGATGTCTTTTCACTTTAAACCGTTTTGTTGAAGACTTTTAGGTTTAAAAAAAAACGCTCGATTTCTTTTTGCACGAGCTTCCAAAGTTAAATTAAAAACGTGGGGAGAGCCTTTTAAATAAGCTCCGATGGTAAGGGGCCTTGGGATTTGCCTTTTCGGGGGGGGTTATTTTCTCCGTTGAGGGGAAAGTCCGGGGGTTTGTTGGGTTCACGTAACATTTGTGTTGAAAGTTTTTCTTGTTTTCGTTACGAACGTCCCAAAAAAATGCAACAAGGGAAAATCGGGATCGTTGGGGCTATCGAGTTCCGACTCGTTAAATAAATTTTTCAGCCGCTTCTCACTCACACCCCCCAACCCCTACTTTTGGGTTTTACTCAAGCAGCGGGGTTTTTTTTTTCCTTGGGCAGCCCTTTACAGTGTTTTATTTGGGTTTTGTGGGTGGGGGGGAGGGCGGAAAAACCCTATATATTTATATAAAATATATAAAAATATTTTTAATATATATATTTTTAATATATATAATATATATATTCTTTTATATATATATAATATATTATTTTAAATATATATTAAATTTATTTTTTATATATATATTAAAATTTATATAAATTTTTAAAAATTATTTATTATATTATATTTATATATAAAAATTTTTAAAATAATAAAAAATATTAAAATTTTGGAAAATTTTTGATTATTTTATAATTTTATATATATATATATTTTTTATTAATATTAAAATTTTTAAAATTTTATAATTTATATTTTATATTAAATTTAAATTTTTATTAATATATTTTTTATATATATTATTTTAAAATAAAAATATTAATTTTTATTATATTTATTTATTATACTAATTTATACTTTTTATAAAATTATTAATTTATTATATATATATTTTTTTTATTATTTAAATTTTTTTTTATTATTATATATTTATTATATTTTCTTAGATTTAAAATTTATTTTTTTATTATCAAATTTATATATATTTTGATATATAATTTTTTAAATTTAATTTTTATAAAATCCCCTTTTATATATATAATAAATTTTATATATAAAATATATATAATAATTATCTTCTTACTATAACCATCTATTTTATATATTAAATTTTCCCATATTTACCAAAATCCCATTTATAATATTATATTATATATTAATTACGTATTAAAAAAATTTTTTTTTTTTTTTTTTAGGGTTTTTTGTAGTTATTGCTTCAAATTTTTACCCCTGGGGGAACAAAAAAAAAATATGTTTTTTTAAAAATTTGTCCAGGGGGTTTCCCGCTGGGTTAGGGCTAAAAATTTTGATGCTCCCGAGTCCGGAAAAAAGACCTTGGGGTTTTTCCAATTTAAAGGTTTGGTTTTTTTTGGGTTAAAAGAAAATTTAAAAAAAAACGATTTTTTTTGAAAAAAAAAAATTTCTGCGGGTAACAAACTTGGGAAACCCCTGATGATTTTTTTTCCCTTTTTCCCTTCCCCGGAAAAAAAAGGGCAGCGACAAATTTTCAGTTTTTTAATTTTTGGGCCTCAAAAATTTTTAAAAGCTAATTTTCATAATATTATTAAAAAATTTAGCGTTCGTGACACAAAAGTTCCGAATTTACGGGAAAAAATCGGCGTTTTTTTCGGGGGGCCCTTTGTGAGCAAGGGTGCTGGGTTTTTCTTCCCCTTTTGCGACCAGCAGTACCCCCCACATGACTTGCGTCCCACCTCCCCCGGTAACCCCCCCATTTTTGGCCCCATTTCCTGGGTGGGAAATTTTTCCCGCTCGTTTGCCCCATCCCCCCCCAAGGGTTTTTGGAAAATTCTCCATGTGTTAGAACCCGGAAGTTATTTTTAAAAACCTTTATCAAAAAAACCCGAGTTTTTTGGGGAAAGGGCCCCTATCATGCTGCTGACGAGTCTGGGGGGTGGGTTTTCTTTCCTTCGTGGGCCCCCGGAAATTGTTCACCCCCCGCACAAAAAGATTTTTCCCCGCGGCGCACTCTAAACGTTTTTCATGGAGTTTTGGAAAATTTTGTTTTTTTTATGGGGCTCCCATCTGTGGGCCCTCGAAAATGCCGGCCCTTTACTTCTCCAATTGGGCAAGGGGCCAGGAAAGGGGTCGGGAAAAGGTAGTTTAAAACCCCCTCCCCCTCCTTTCCGAGGGGCGCCCTGAAAAATGTTTTATTAACCCAAACTTTCCCAAATGTAGCGGTTTGGGATCCCTAAACTTTTCCCGGTTTAAAAAGAGGTTCGGTTTTTGTGTTTCTCGCCCCAGGTACTAAAATGCTCTCGCGCCGGGGGCCCCCTTTTTTTACTAGTGCTGGGGTCTGTCTCGACTGGGCCCACATTTCATAAAAAGCATGGGCTTTGGGGAAACCCCGGGCTGGACCAATAGGAAAAATTCCCCATCTTCAAATCGGGCGGGAGGGTCCATTGGTTTTCTCATATTGGGGTTTTGTCCCAGCAAAGTTTCTTTACTGCTTCATAAATTTTTCTTTGAGAGTTGTGGAGTGCGCAAAAAGGGGGGTTGAAAGGGGAAAATGGTTCCCCGGGGGGAGGAGCCACACTTCAAAGAGCGCTTACAGCGTCAATGAAAGTCGCCAATCTCTCGGGAAACGTATTGGGAGGCCGGCCGAGTTTAACAAGAAAACCGGGGGACAAAAAAACCCGGCAGTTTCCGAGGTCTTTCCCCCCTGGCCGAAGTACCCCCTTAGGCCTCATGCCTTTAAAGAAAAGGGAAAATGAAAGCGCGTTTCCCGGGCCCAATAGATTTTTCTCTTTTTGGGTCTGGGGGGGGCCAACAGCTCGGGGGGAAAATTTTTCGACAAAACTTTAGATCCCAACCCGATTTTTAAAACTCCCCTTGTGAAAAGGGCTGCGGGCTATCCCTTTTGCTTTTATCTCCTTTTTCTTTTATATCCTCGCTCGTCCCGTACTGGTGGGGGCCCCCGTCGGGGTTTGTGTCGGGAAGCTCTGTGAAAAGCGGGGACAAAGGGAAATTTTTCGCCCGGGAGCCAGTGGCCCGGGGGGCAGGGTGGAAAAAGGGCGGGGGAATGGGGGGCTGTGCCGATTCTTCCGGGTTTATGCCATTAGTATTTATGGCCAGAAGTAAAAAATCCCATTCATGGCAAAAGGCTTCCCCCCCAAAAAAACGGGAATCCCAAAATTCAGTTTAAAATTTTTTGCGCCCTTGTCCAAACCCCCGGAGGTATTCCAAACCCCGTTCCCTTGGGACACCGTGTGCGGTTGGGGCCCCGGAAATTATCTTGGTCCCCCAGCCCTTTACCTTTTTAAAAAAACCCCCTAGGCGCGCTTTACAAAACCCGTGTGTTTTCCTGTCCCCTGACAAAAAGTGTATGGTTTCCGGGAATGTTTGCAAAAAAAGTCAGGATTATTCCCGCATGCCCCTCGGCGGGGGGGAAAAAACCCTCAAATAAACTGAAAAAAAAAAAGAAAAAATGCAGGATTTTCAAAACCCAAGAAAATTTTGAATTTTGGGTTTTGAAAAATTTAGGGAAAGGGGAAATTGGTGAGGGGCAGGGTTTTATTTTGATTGGCTAATTGGGGGGAAATTCCCCCTTTTTTCGTGGGTTTTTGCCTTTTTAAAAAGATATATTCTTCAAGAAAAAAATGATTGACTCAAAAAACCCCGATATTTAAAAAATGTTAGCTGTCAGGGAGGGCCCATGGGGTATCCCCAAAAGTTACCTGATAGGGGCAAAAAACAAAGTGATTTCGGACCCCCAAAAAACACCTAAATTAGTCTAAATCAAATGAGAAACCCCCCGCGATTTTTGGCTGTACCCAGTGTTTCACAATTTAGCATTTCTTTTAAAAAATTAGATTATTAAATTTTTATTTTCATAAACAATATTTCCTTTATTATTGTTTATTAAATTTAACCTAAATTAAATTCATTATTAAATTCCATTATTAGTATTGTTTATCCCTTTACTATAATTTGTATCCAATTTTTCGCATCATTTTAAAACCTTAAATATTTAAAACAGAAGAGAGGGCAAATGGGAGTTTAGGCCGACAAGCAAAAAGGGGGGAAACAGGAAATGAAAAAAAAAAGGGGAAAGGGAAAAAGGTTTTAGTAAAAGAAAAAAGAAAACGTGGGCCCCCCGAGGGGGGGGTTTGAGGAAAAAACGAAACTTTTTCACAAAAGGTCGTAGGAAAAAACTGCTTCATGTTCTGAAATTTCGACCCCCAAAACCGCAGAAGAAAACCCCGTGGGGCACAAAGGGGCCGCTTGCTGATGTTTAAAGGTTCGTTCGTGGAAAAAAAATCAAGTAAAAATCTTTGTCAAAAATTTTAATTTGGGTGTTTTAAATTAAATTTAAACTTTAGATAAAAAACTTTCCCAAAACATTTTAATATATTTGCATTTTCCAGAGTTTTGGGAAAAAAAAAAACTAAGAGGGGGAGGAAAACAAAATTTTTAAAATTGTACGGAAACTCCCCTAAAAACTGAAAAAAAAGAGCAAAATTTAAAAAAAAAGGGGGAAAAAGTAAAAAATAAAATTTCCCAAAAACACGTAGTAAAAAGTCATTTGTATATTCTTTTTAGGGGGGGGTAAACGAAACAATAGTTTGCCATGGAACTCCGAAGGATTAAACCAAAAACCGGGGAAACGCCAGTGGGAAAACAGGGAATTGGGAAAGGGAAAGGGGGGCCCGCAAAAGCTATTTCCCGCTTTTTTTTTTTCGTCATCCCCATTTTTTAGCCCCCGCTCGGGATAGGAACTTGTTTGGTGTTGCTTTCTTTTTTTTGTATGCGTTTCCCTTTGGGGAAACAAAGGGGAAGGGAAAAGGGGCATTTGAATGGGTTCATTTTAGGGGAAGGTGGGGGGAAAATGGTATTACCCTTTTCTAAGCTTTTTCTTTTAGGGGAGAGGGGTGATATTTGGGCCCCCTTTTTTAAAAAATATTTATAAAAAAAAAATGTTTTGAAAGCGTGTAATTTTTTTTATTCAAAAGTTCCCTCATCATTTTGGGTCTTCAGCCTGGTGTATCGCCCTGCGCTTTTGATTTTTTACCAGTGAATAACGAAAAAACAAATTTCTAAATTTCCCAACCTCCTTACCATCCTTACCCGTGGTGATGGGCCGGCCAGATGGGTGGGATGGGACGGACTCATGTATTACTGGGCCCAAAATCTTAAGATAATGTGAGCTGGATTGGCTAATAAACAAGCAATTATCAGTTCAAAACATTTTTATTTTTACTCACGTACAAAAAAATTAGCCTTTATATTTTGTAAAAAAGAAAATATATAATTAGACCAAATTTATCCAGAATTATGGACAATTGGTTTCCTCTATCTCCCTCAAACAACACACAAATAGTCGTGAAGGGGGGCTTCTTGAAAACCCCATTCTTTCCCAGCAGCTTTCCTCATAGAGCTTCCACTTCCTTTACTTAGAACATAAAAAAACATAAAAAAAAATAAGGAAGTTTACAAGAGGCCGTGAAACCTACACTGGGTTTAGTTCCTGTTACTTAACTCTCCTACATCCACCTCTTTTCCCCTACCCATGAATTTATCCAGACTCCTTTTAAAGACCCCTTAGACTTAGCATTGCCCCACCTGACGACGAGTCCATTCAATCATTCACCACCCTATTGTGAACCAGTTCTCCAATTTCCTTTTTTAAATTTACGCTTTTCCAGCTTGAATCCGTTACTTCTTGTTTACCCTCTTTAGCCGTAAAAATTTTTCCTACATCGCCTTTATGGGGAGTTTTCTAATAAGCTCACGCTCAAGCCTGTCTCTCAGGCTGTCACACCCTTTCTGCTCTGTGAGGTGAATGATCTATCATTTACCGTAAATTCTCTGAAATTCTTTGGGACATATCAGAATTACCCTTCAATTCAACAACTGAAAAGTTCTAAAAAAAAATGTAGTTTATCATTTTATTTGTCTGCACTTGATGAAAATATTGGCAAAAAAAATTGAATACTTGAAAACTCAATCTTTAAAAATCGTCTTTTCATAAAAAAACACAAGTTCAAGCAGAATGAGGCTTCAGGAAATATCTACTTGTATGTAAGCATTCACTGAGTACCTATTTTGGGTGTTTTATGTCTCTCTTACGACGAACATTTAACCAAGAAGTAATTTAAGTGCTTGGCACCTCAACGAACAGTCCTCTATCGAAGACAATACATGATTTTGTTTACTATTTCCCCCGCCGCGAACTCTAAGCCCCTCCACCTCAATCTTTCCCTCTGAATCAATCAATCAACCCTTCCCTCTGAATACCCTAGTCCTCTGGTTTATCCTATTGTAAGGGAAGGAGGGTGGGGACAACCCCCCCCTCTCAAACTTCGTCACACTAACGGCCGGGGCTAGGGGACGAGAGGGAAAAGGGGACTGTAAGGAGACTTTTACTGTTGTGCACGGCTTTATTACCCCAATACTACTACCCACAGTACATAGTGACTGCACGTCTGTCACGTAACTACAGGGCGCCACTCCGATCCGCCGCAAAACAACACAAGTCACAGTCAAAGCACCGAAAAAAGGGGAGAAGAAAGTCTTTTTTATGTGGGAAACGGTATGTGGGAGCGGATCCCACGAATATTCCAGTAGGGATAGGGGAGTGTGATGAGATAAGGCAGGTGATGATAGTTAGGATGACATGTAGCCTGTGGTTTTGGGAAAGTTAGGAGTATCGTGATATGAACTGTGAGGTAAGGAGCGGGCGGCGCTGAGCTGTCCATCCCCGTGTCGTTCAACAGGAAAGTGGGAGATAGCAGATCCTGCCGGCGGGATGGTTTCTTTTGAGATGCTGAACGCCACACTCTGTTTTGGTTAAATTTCGTCGTAAAGAGAACATATACACCCAAAATAGGTACTCAGTGAAGCTTCATACAAATAGATATTCCTGAAGCCTCATTCTGCTTGAACTTGTGTTTTTTATGAAAAGAAAGATTTTTAAAGTTGAGTTTTCAAGTATTCAATTGTTTTGCCAATATTTTCACCAAGTGCAGGGCAAATAAAATGATAAACTACATTTTTATTAAGAACTGTTTCAGTTGTTTTATTGAAGGATAATTCTGATATGTCCCAAAAAAAGTACAGAGAAATTTACGGTAATGATAGATCATTCAGCCTCACAGAGCAGAGGATGAGATGCGCGAGAGGACATCTGGCGGTTTAGCTTCGAAAACTCCCCCTTTTTATCCCTTTAACCACTTAAAAAACTTCTATCAGATCGCCCCTTACTCTACGCCTCTCGAGTGAGTGTAAGTTTAATAGTTTCAATCTCTTCTCATAACTAAAGTTACGCATCCCATGAATCATTTTGGTCATCCTTCTCTGGACTGATTCTAACAAGGCTATATCCATCCTATAATATTGAGATCAAAACTGAACCGCATAGTCTAGGTGAGGTCTGGCTAATGCCAAATAAAGCTTTAGAATAACCTAAGCACTTCTACTTTTAACACTCATGGTAATGAACCCTAACACCCTGTTAGCTCGATTTCTACCGTAGATAACAGCGAAGTCGCCACCTGCAGTGAAGTCGCCAGGCGCCAAATATTACAAATTATAGCATCACTACTGATTTTTATGTGCCACTGAAGATGTTACACAGTAGTTTATATCATGATTGTATAATCTACCCTGTTTCAGCGTTGTTTTATGCTTTGTATCTGCAAATATAACTTGCGCATTTTGCTTTTCACGTTTTTCTTCGCGCGATGACAGACAGTAAACAGTAGCTTTTCGGGCGACAGGACACAAGACTCGCCAGATCTTTCAAACTTGAATAGAATTTATTTTCACGTTGGCAGAGGAATTTTTATATATCCAAGCATCTTCCGCAGCTAATACATAGAGACTTGTTTTACTTTACCTCTAATTTCCCAGCTAACCACCACCGGCGGGCCTACGTAGGCATTAGAGCGGCGAACGGCGGCCACCAGCGGCAACTTTGCCTCCCGAGGCCCTCCGTAGTGCCGCTGGTGTATTTTCAGAGAGGAAAATTTATTATCTGTAAATCAATGTACAGAATTTGAAAAATGTATTCCTTTTATGTATAAACATTCACACAAAACGTAAGTTAGTCAAAGCCTTCGTCAAAAAGACTGACAAATGTGTTACTCACTGTATCTTATATACGGACTATCCTTACTTCTGTTTATCAAAGATTTACTCCTTGTGAAATATTTGGAATACAACACTGATTATGTAGTACCAATACACTAATGATCATGATAATATATTATAAGTCTTAAAATGACGGTTCTTTTGAAAGCATTTATTCATATTGCGACGCTTGGCATTTTTCTTCCGACATTTTACCAAGTACCACATTTACTTGGTATTACGTACGGCTAATAACTTTCAACTCGAAGGTAATGAGTTGAAAACTGATAAAGATATAATAAATATTTGGCGCAAATGTGATTTGGTTTGGTTAGACATACTACAGAGAAGATATACTGAGAAGAGTATATCAATATCCATCATCATTATCATATGCCGTGCAGTGTGCAGAGCAACATATCGGATTATACGGTGAGTAATAATTTTTCCTCTCTTAATTGATTCATAATAAGTAAGTATAGTTTAAGGAAGAGTGCCAAATATAGAAAAGTGTGTAGAGGACGAGTCATTAAGGAAGCCAAGGATAAGGGAGTTACAGGGGACTTATCCAGACAGAGTGTATCTACAGACATGGCTACAGGTACGGAGCACAACGTGGTGCCATCGCCACCACCACAACTTCAAACAACAACTTTGGGTGACACACCAGAGGATGCGGACCTCTCCCTCCTGAATTCACCACAGCAAGACCTACAAGGAGCAGCAAGCCCTGAGACCAACCCCCAACCAAGGTCTCACGGTAACACTAGTCAGCAGGTACAGAGTGTGTGCCCCCAGCAGGAGGCCCATACCAGGCAACAACAGCACACCCCGCCACCTCACCAGCAGGACGAGGGGGGAAGCACCCCCAGAAAACATATATGTAAACAGTATAGAAGAGGTGTCTGTAAGTATGGACTGACTGGTAAAAATTGTAACTATGATCACCCCAAGCCCTGTAGCCGACTGATGGCCCATGGGATTAGAGGCAAGCTAGGGTGCAAACAGGGATGGAAATGTGACATGTTTCATCCTACAATGTGCAGGAACTCTCTAAGATATAATAAATGCCTCACTGAGTCATGCATCTACATGCATGTAAGAGGCACAAAACGGAGAGATACAAGAGCCCATTGCAACACCTCTGTTAACGCCAGGCCCCAGGTCTACCCTACCAATGCACAGGTACCAACATCACCAACAATGGCCTACCAACACCCTAGTGTGGGATCAGGTCAAGCACCTTTTTTAGACGTTGCACTAGAAACCAGACAGGCAGTGCAAAATCTAATGAAAGTAATGGAGGCACAGGGAAAACTACTGGCCAACTTGGCGAGAAGCAACCCAATGCCCTACCCTCCACAGCCACCAATCCATCCTTACCCATGGGTGAATGCTCTAAGCCACTAGAGTGTTTAATCTTAGGCAACATACAGGGCCTCTACCCTAAGACAAATCAAACTAAAGTGCCTTTTCTTCAGGACTTGTCAGTAGTAGAGGACCCCATGCTAATTGCCTTAACTGAAACCCACTTGAAGGGAGTAAGAGACGCTGAAGTTAAAATCAACAATTACACCCCATTCCGAACAGATAGAAAATACAGAAGTCATGGTGGAGTTTTAATTTATGTTCGGAATAACCTGACACCCTTCGTGGAAGTGCTTCTCTCCCATACTAATGATCAAGTGGAAGTGATAGTCCTTCACATAACCACATTGAACCTTCTCATTATAAACTGTTATCGTCCTCCCCAATGTGAGCATGATGCCTTCAGTGAGGTAATAGAGAAGACACAAACAGTGGTAGCTGCAATATCACCACCCATGCCAGAAATCATTGTGTGTGGTGATTTTAACTTTCCTTTCATAAGTTGGCCAGAAGGCCAACTAAAGGAGGGACACTTGCTGACCAAGCCCAGGCAAAAACTTTACTAAGCCTGGCTGATAAACTGTTCCTCACACAGCAGATAACAACTCCAACCAGACACAATAACATCTAGATCTGTTTTTCATAAATAACCATGTAGCAGTCACAGCTACTCAGTAGAGAAAACAGTGTTCTCAGACCACAGCCTCATCACTGTGCAAACAACCTACAAGAAAGGAAAAATTATTAATAACCTCCACAGCCATGCGAAAACTATCACCCTTTAAAGACTATGATTTTTTCAGTAGTAAAATTGACTGGGAAAAGATCCAATCACATCTTGGCACAATAAAATGGGATGAAAATCATGGCAAATGATGACGCAGAGGCAATGGCACACATCTTCCTTGAGACATTGCAGCAAGTATGTAGAGATCACGTGCTACCAAAATCAAATCGACGCACAAACAAACACATCATCCCAAGAGACAGAAGAGTCCTAATGAAGAAGAGAACATCCCTTAACAAAAGAACTCCGCAATACACTAGATGCCGGGAAACAACACTCAATAAGGACAAAACTGAGAAACCATCGAAATCTGTTTACAAGAATCCTACAAATTGCAGAAGGAAAAGGAAGAAAACCGAGCTGTGATCAACATCAAACAGAATCCCAGGTATTTCTTCAGCTACTGCAAGAAATTTGCCAAGACATACACGCCAATTGGGCCGCTGAAGATGGCGGATGGGAAGGTTACTTCAGACCCTGCAACAATGTGTGACCTGTTGCTGCAACAGTACAATAACACGTTCAGCACACCCCACGATCCATCACCAGTGCAGGGACCTCATTCACCAGAGAAAGCAGCCACCCAGCCCAGCCTCACGGACAGTAATTTCACACCTGAGGACATCAAGTTGGCAATAAGAGAGCTGCGGCCAAACTCAGCAGCTGGACCTGATGGCGTGCCAGCAATTGTTCTCACAAAATGTTGTGACGTCTTGGCCCACCCCATATACCTCCTCTGGAGAAAATCACTGGACACGGGTGTGATTCCCAAGATATTCAAACAGGCCATTATCTTCCTATCTTCAAAGGTGGAGATAAAACACAGAGTAAGAATTACAGACCTATTGCCCTAACCTCACACATTATTAAGATCTTTGAAAAGTGTGTGAGGAACATAATCCAAGGGTACATGGAAGATCATCAACTATTCAACAGCCATCAACATAGTTTTAGAAAAGGTCGCTCCTGCCTATCTAAGCTCCTGAGCCACTATGGGTGGATCACAGAAACGCTGGCCGAGGGGAAAAACGCCGACGTAATCTTCCTAGATTTTGCCAAGCATTCGACAAGGTGGATCACAACATCCTCCTTCACAAGATCAAGTCCCTTGGCATAGCAGGAAATCTATGGACGTGGCTTCACAGTTTCCTTATAGGAAGGACTCAGCGAGTGGTCGTGGGAGGACAGCACTCGGCACAAAACTGCCGTGATCAGCGGAGTACCACAAGGGTCAGTGCTGGGCCCACTCCTCTTCCTCGTACACTTGGGGGACATTGGCAACACTGTACATAGCTCCTTTCTCTCATCCTTTGCTGATGATACCACCATCAGCAAAGCTGTAAGTGATGCCAGTGAGGTCCAACATCTCCAACAGGACCTCAACACAGTGTTTGCCTGGGCTAAGGAGAACAACATGCTTTTTAACGAGCAAAATTTGAGATGATGAGATGTGTCCAAACGGAGTCATCAAAGAGACCACCAACCTGATGACAGAAAATGGCCATGACATCTCTCCCCAGCCTCACGTCAAGTGCCTGGGGGTGCACCTGAGTGAGGACGGAACCTTCAAGCACCACATCAGCGTCACGGTGAAGAAAGCCAGGGAGATGGCTGGGTGGGTGTGAGAACATTCACCTCCAGGGAACCAGAGGTCATGTTGATACTCTGGAAGTCCCTAATCCAGCCACACCTAGACTATTGCAGCCAAACTATGGTCGCCACACCAGACAGGTGAATACAAAGGCTGGAGGCCGTCCAAAGGCAATTCACCAGACAGATTTGGGGCATGAAAGGCCTCAACTACTGGGAGCGCCTTCAGAGGCTGGGCCTGTACTCCCAGCAGAGAAGAAGGGATAGGTACCGAGCCATTTATATCTGGAAGATATTAGAAAAAATGGTACCCGACCCCAACAACCTGTGTGGTGAAGTGTCCCATGCCAGCGACCGCAATGGACGTAGGTGTATGAGGAGAGCCCTGCCATCACACGCTTCCAGCAGAACCAAGACTCTTTTGGCTGCCAGTCTGAGTCATGCTGGACCAAGAACATTCAATGTTCTACCTAAGGAAGTGAGAGGCATCAGTGGGTGCAGTGTGGACAAATTCAAGGCCGCTCTAGACAGGTTCCTCAGAACCTTGCCAGATGAGCCCCCAGTGCCTGGCTACACTGCCCGCTGTCGAGCCCCCAACTCAATCGTAGATCAAGTGGACCTTCTACACAGGGACACCAAGACTACAAGCAGCGGTGGACCACCACGACTGTGAGGCATGACCCTCTAAACTTGAAACAAGTAAGTAAACAAGTAAACAAGGACAGAGTATTGCGCATCATAGTTGTCAGTTGTTCGTAAACAAGTTTTGTTTGAATAGCGCCGCGGCTCCCTGATAAAATATCAACCTGTGATAGCATCATAGGACATCACCAGGGCTCATAGTGTTCCCCAAAGGATCCTCGCATCCTTAAAACAACAACAGCAGCATCATAGTGCCGCGGCTAGCCAGCGGCTAGCCAGCCAACTGTAACCTGGCTGTGATTTATCCTGCTGTCCTTCACCGTCCAGTCCTTTAGGCCGTAAGTAATTTAGGCCGTGGCAAACTGGCAACATACGTCATATTATTAATTGTATACGACCTAAATAACCAAACTTAATCAAATCACACTGCTGATCACACGGGGGTGCAGTCAGTTCGTACACAAGTTGTTTCGTACACCAAAAAGTTGTTTGGTAGTCTATATGAAACCATAGTCGTTTCGTACACTCAGCTTGAACTTGACTACTAGACAAAACGACACCGGGTATGTACGAAAAATCTAAAAATTTGTGTACGAAGCAACTAACAAAACCTGGGTACGAAACAACTTGTGTACAAAAACCCCTTTGTAACCACCCCACTTCATCAAGATATCACTTTTACCTACAGATGTTTCGATAAATTAGACCTTGAGAATTAATTGTGTGTTGTAATGAAAGGCTGTGTGGTGTGGATATGTGATGGAGTGTGACCTGTAGATGTGTTAAACCAGTGATGTGGTGTGTGATTCTTTTGTGGGTATCATTCTAGTGTTTGCCCATACTCCCCTCTCCCTCTAAAAATCTTGGGGACCTGGGGGAATGCGGGATATTTGGGGTGGGGTAAAAAAATATGCGTCGCAAACCACATAGTTTTGAGTTAGGGGTTTTGGGAAAAAAATTCCCTAGATCTAGGGAACATTCATGGATTTCTTCTGAGTCCAGAGATGTGTGAACGGACGATCCTCACATTATGATGACCGGAGTATCGAGAATCCCCCCCAACCCCCCCGCTAGGGGGTTTGGGTTTTATATTTGTTTAGGTTAGGTTAGATTTGGGTAGGGTAGGTTAGATTTGGTTAGGTTAGGTTAGATTTGGTTAGGTTAGGTTAGGTTAGATTAGATTAGAGTTGGTTAAGTTATCGGTGGGTCAAATCCCCCGCTAGGTCAGGTTAATTTTGGTTAGGCAAATTTCTCTAGGTATAAGGAAATTACCCTAGATTTAAGGAAATTTAACCCCCCCTAAACAATAACTCTTAAAATACGTGTTTCCGACGCATAATTTGTTCCCCACCCGAAAACCCCGCATTCCCACAGGTCCCCAAACTTGTTTGGGGGAAGGGGGAGAGTATGGGCAAACACTAGAATTTACCTTATATTCTTTTAGTACTCATTCTTTCCCCCGTAAGCTATTTATTTTAACTCGACGCCCGAGAAATGTTCTTTACCTTTTAAATTTTTGTTTTCCTTTTTTATAAAGTTTCTACCGTTGCCGCAGACCGGGATGCAGATGGTGTTTGATACACTGCAGAGTGCTGATGATTGTGTGCATGGACATTTTATTCCAGGTACTACATAAAATTAGCTTTACTGAATTATGTATTGCAAACAATGGGTTTAGTTGCTTTTCAATGATAAATTAGGGTAAAGATTGGTTTTAGGGAACCCTCCTTATTGCGGAAAATATCACCCGTTATGTGACTGTTATTTTATGTTTTTTATCACGAAGATATTTTTTAACCCTCAATCAGTCAGCACGTTTTTTTCCTCAATAGAGCAGTAAACTAACCTAACCTGAGTAATGCTTGAGTCATTTTTTTTGCTTTAAAGTGGATGCTTAAGTAATTTTTTTGCTCGGGCCATGAATTATTTTTATTTTAAAAAAAAAAGAAGACTTATTATCATTTCTATGAGACATAAACACTTATGAATGCTTCTCGCAGATCCATCACATCATGGGGGGAGTCGTGACTTCGGTATGTGGAACGTCCCCAAAAACTGAGGCGCTGGTGGCACTGGTTGTCAAATTACCAACGCTTGACCAGTAGGGATGAAAGTACAAGGTGGTGTGGGCGAACATCGCCTTCAGAATGCAGGAAATGGTATGTATTGTGAGATTAAGATAATAATGATGGATATAGTATTCCTTTGATGGTTGTTTTATAATTTTTTATTGTACAAGTGTGTTTGAATGTGTCAGGCTCTTAAAAAGCTTATAAAAATGTAATGGCAATATTATTTGCCATCATAATTTTACATGTTTTTATAACTCTTTTCCTCTCTCTCTCTCTCTCTCTCTCTCTCTCTCTCTCTCTCTCTCTCTCTTCTCCTCTTCTCTCTCTCTCTCTCTCTCCTCCTCTCTCTCTCTCTCTCTCTCTCTCTCTCTCTCTCTCTCTCTCCCCTTCTCTCTCTCCTCCTCTCTCTCTCTCTCTCTCTCTCTCCTCTCTTCTCTCTCTCCCCTCTCTCTCTCCCCCTCTCTCTCTCTTCCTCTCTCCTCTCTCTCTCTCTCTCTCTCCCCCTCTCCCCCCCCCCTGAACTCAGGGGTGGTTTTTCTCAATGCAGATGAAGGCAGCAACAGCTATTGGATTGAGAAAGAATTTTGCCCTCAGGACTTTTCGAGCACCTAATGGTTCATGTATATACCAGATGCAGTGATACCTTTGCTTGCACAACTATGCTGTTATCGTTATAGGTAGGTAGGACTTGTGTGTCGAATTGATATAGAGCTTACATGTCATGTATTTATCTATCATGATGCAACATTGGTTACCAGGGTGCAATGGCAATTTAGGTATCTTTTCAATCAGACACATCCTCACTACCTATAACGCCAACAATGCCTCTACATGTGAATGTATATTTTCTTGTACATTTCCTTCCAGGAATCCCTTCGGAGCTTGTTTCTGTCATTGCTGGGATCATTGCTAAGCATGTCTTCCTTTCTTCCCCCTTTAGCCACTGCAGCACACCTGTCTACATTGTGGACTTCCTGCACCATGTCCCAACTCTCTTTCTAAGTAATTTTTTTATTGAATGCTTCATATGTAATGTGGAGTGCTTTAAGTGAACAAGTGACTCAAGAAATGTACACATCATGATGCACTTGTAAACCTACTCCCAACAGTATGGCCTTCACCTTTGAGAAACTGTAATACGGGATTGTTTTCTTTTTTTTCTCGGGTTTTGGGAAAGAGTGTGTAAAAAGATGGAAATTGAGAGAGAAAGAGAATAAGAGTTCCAGAAGAGTAAGTTGAAGAGTTGTTTTCACTAATGCTAACCCAAGCTTTCCACCAAGGTGATAATATTGCTTCTATGATGTATGGGGGTTAAACTAATGCTTGCCCAATCCTACCTTTCCTTTCTGTGCCTATAGTGTGTGGTGCCAACTCCATTGGAACCTGTGTTACTAACCTCTGCACAAATTTCTCCTTTGTGACTCTTAGTCGGGTCACTTAGGGCGGAAAAAAGGCTTTCGCTTCACCTTAGGTGAAGGAAGTATTTTGAGGGTCTTATCCTAAGCATTTTGTGCCGCTAAATCCGAAAATCGTAGTTGGGTCACTCGTAGCGGTAAGTTTTCGCGCAATTTGCAAAATTTGCAATTTGGCAATAAAATTGGCAATTACAAATTGCAGAATGAGAAACAGGACGTGTAGAGACCTCGTTTTGGATCAAATTTAAGCTTATTAAGAGTGCATAAATGTTATTGAGTACTCCGTGGTTGTATCTGTTCGGATTACTGATCTATAATGGAAATTAGAGATAAGTGGAAAAAAAATGGGAAAAATATAAAAGGAATAATTTTGGCCTTAAAGCCTGAGTTCTTAATAATTAAAAAAAATAAATTTTAATTAGTAAAAAAGTTAAAATAACAAACAATTGTTCTTAGGCACATTTAATTAACGAATTTGTGCAAGGGTGGGTACAATTATTGCGTAAGAACAGGGTATTCAACTGAAAAATGCTTAGGATAAGACCCTCCCAAAAAACTTCCTTCACCTAAGGTGAAGCGGAAAGCCTTTTTTCCGCCGAAGTGACCCGAGTATTAATCCAGAAAAACAAAATTTCAAACACGAAACCGAGTCTCCTCCGCGTATTTTTGGAAAAAAAAACAATTAGAACACAAAAAAAATCCCTTTTTTCGATAGCGAGGGGTTCACAAGTTGAAAAAAATCGAATATCTAGTCGTTTTACGCCATCGACGTCCTCATGCCCATCTTCCTCGTCGTTGATGCACATCTCGGGGGAGCAATCGCAAAAGCTCCGAACAAGGAGTCTGCAGGCGTTGACAGCGGCAGCGATTGGTCGAGCAGTTCGTCTTGCATCCGCACTGCATCCCATCCATGATACTTTGCGGGGCGGGAGGCAGGGTGGAAGGGATAGGCGCCAGGTTTGGTCCGTAGCCGTACTTGGTCGGGTCGAGGGTCACCAACTCCTTCTTCACAGCCCCCTCCCAGACGACGGCCCGTAGCGGGCTCGCATAATGTGCTGGGTGGTGGCGGGACTGTCGGAGGGGCCAGGTGCTCCAACCTTCTTTTTCTGAAGTGCCGTCCACCTCGCCTGCGGCAGAGAGCAGGTATATCCGTAAATTCTGCTCACGAATCGGCACAGCACGTCCGGCTCTCTTGCGTCAGCGGACCAGGGCTTCGGAGTGTACCCAAAGCGTCGAGGGTTGCCTGGTCGGCCCCTGGAACACAGGCCAAGCTTGCAACTTGCCTTTCTGAAGAGGGCGCAAGTGGTGTCGCAACCCGTCAGAGCATGGAAGGACGTGATCACATCCGCGTGAGAGCCTAGTTCATCGTGGATGAGCTGAACGTTGAAAGTCGTTTGCCAAGCTGGAGGCACGTGGGTTTGGGGGGATCTTGGGGAAGTGTCGGAGGAGGAGGACGAGGACGTCAGTGTCCGGAGGAAACTACGGTTGCCTCCACATCTTTGTCGAGCATGGAGAGAGATATAAACATCTTAGTGTCCGCTTCCTCTTGTTCTGAAACGAACTTGGCTCCGTCCGGGCCAGAAGTTGCCACGGCTTTGTCGCGCCACGCGCAAGACGGCGGTAATCCCCATGAATGGTGCGGATTTTGGGGGGCAATGAGAGGGTCTAGCAGTCTGTTGCTTTTGGTGGACAAGATGTTAGCCATGGTCATTCCACTTTGATCCCCGGTCGCTGCTTGGATGTCGATATGTATCCTCCACCTCGGGCTCGCCCGTTCCCTCGTCTTGTCTTTGAGGGACGCGCCCATGTCGTACCCGTCAAAGACAAGGTGCAACTCCCCGTAGCCCCAAAACCCAGTTGGGCAACTCTCTGCAGGAGGGATCCAACCAGGGCCTTAAAGTTTGCTGAGCCGGAAACGGGGTGCTGCTGAAGGATAGCCATCCCGTCGAGGACCAGCACGCGAGAGGATGAAGGGGTTTGCGAGGCCGTGGAGACCGCCGCGTTCATCTTCTCCAGAACCCTGAGAAGGGCACTTTTTGTCGTGACCCGCGGGTGGCCTTGGTCGTCAAAGAGGGCAAGAGGGAACAGGGAGAGCTCATAGTTGGAGATGATGGTGCGAAGGTCCAGATGCTGTCGAGTTGGAGGGCGAGCAGCAGGCGCCGAGTGAAGTCTGAGGATCCCGTGACAATCACCTGCTTCCCTCCGATTGAAACTTTGGCTTTTCTTGCCCCGCGTTTTGAATGTATTGGTAGGCTGACGAGCAGGACCTCCATGGACTTTGCCCGCGCAGTCCTTGATCCTTCCCTCTTTGTACTTCAAGAGAGCTTCTTGCCAGTTTTCCTCGATTCTTGTCAGTGCGTCCCACCATCTTATCTGGAAAAAACCTTGCGGGAAAGGACGGTGGTGAGTTGGGCTTTCTCGCGAGTGAAGGGGTTATGCTGGCGAAGAAGACCAGCAACCTCTTTGGTCATCTCGTGTGTCTTCTTCCGTGACCGCTGGGCTGTCCTTGTGGTGCTTTGATGCCGTAGCAGAACTTCCGAATGATTTGGCCTTGATTGCCAAGAGTTCGTCTTGGATCAAGAAGAACTTGGTCCTCGTCGAGGGGTTTTTCGCTCCCTATCCCTTTAATCACTAGACCATAATCAAGCAATATTTCTCATGTCGAAAGATTTTTTCGAAAATTAAAAAAAAAAAATTCTTCTTTACCTTGAAAAGGGCCGGGGTGGGCGGCCTCCGCCGCAAGGTCCTGTTGCTCATCTCCGTACTGCCTCGCGAATTGTGGGGCTGGATTTTAGCAATGCACTGTCGGTGCCCCGACCAATCGTCCCTTCTAGAGGACCTCCTGTGGCCTCTACGAAAATTTGCCTTTCGAAGCCCACTTGGCCAGCATACTCCGAACATCCTCCTTGGGCGTCCGAGGTCGAAGGACCACATCTCCGTTTGTTGCACCGCAAATGACACACGATTTCATTGCGAGACCTGGGGAAAGGGAAAAAGTGCGATATAATAAATGAATTTATTTTATTTACGGGTTTTTAGCTAATTTCTAAAATTATAGCCAATGAAATTTTACATTTATTTGCGAAATTTCATTACCGTATGTCATAAAATACGACCATGAGGGGACAGTCAGAGAAAAGTTACCATTTCTATTAATCAGACGGTAGTGCCTTTTTTGAGAACAGATACAGCCAGAACATTCATGACTTTTGATGTGAAATTAAGGCCAAAATTATTCCTTTTTTATTTTTTTCCATTTTTTTTTTTTTTCCCCTTATCTCTAATTTTCCCTTATAGTTCAGTAATGCGAACAGATACAACCCCGGAAAACTAAATAAATTTTATGCACTCTTAATAAGCTTCAATTTGAGTCCAAAACGAGGTCTCTACGACGTCTGGTTCTCATTCTGCAATTTGTAATTTTCCAATTTTATTGCAAAAATTGCCAAATTGCAAATTGCGCGAAAACTTAACCGCAACGAGTGACCCAACTACGATTTTCGGATTCAGCGGCACAAAATGCTTAGGATAAGACCCTCAAAATACTTCCTTCACCTAATGGAAGCGAATCGCCCTAAGTACCCTACATCTAACCTTCAAGGGAAAAATGCCCCCTTTTTCCTGACAAAGAAGGGGTTCTACAAACTTCCAATCAATGAATGAAATCCTTATAACTGTAATAAAAAACTGAATGTTTTGGTGAATTTAGTTTCATCCATATCCAGAAAAGTTTACAAGCAGTACCGCCCTACCTTTATTAGAATTTGTGACTGGGATGCATTTTTGACTGACAATAGAGGGGTCACATTATTTTAACCATTAACCATAAGCCATTTTTTGTTCCTGAACCTTGTGGGAGTAAAAATTTTTGTTGGATTAAAAAAGTTTTGCCCTAAATATGTACTCAGTCATCTCCTTTATTTTCCCTCATTACAGACATGTGGTGTTGCCATATACGTACCGTATGTCAATTACAGATTTAAAAAATATTTTGTTGTGCGTCTTTTTTAAATATGATCATGTAGAAAGTCTACTAATTTTGTAAAATTTTATTCTGAACATTTTCAGCAGGCGGCGGTTCTTTATGCGCCGCTTCAGTACAAACCATGACAGGTGAATGGAGGATGCGGCAAGGGAGCAGACCAATAGACAGACGGGGGCACAACAGTGCTGGGGGCAGCTACCCCTTCGGCTGGTGTTGGTAGGAAAAAACAACATTTTAAGCCTGTTTTGCATAAATCATTGGGGGCAAACCCCGCGGGCAAGTCGCCAAAGACGTACAAGAAAAACCCTCGCTCAAGGGGTCCGGGTGCGCGTGCGATCGACGTGCCCCCCGGCGGCAGGAGTTAACCAGTCTGTGGCCCACCACTTGATGCCTAACGACCTGAATTAAAGTGCCATCCCCCGTTTAATTGAGCCAGACATGAAAAAAAAAAGGGGAAGAAAAAATAATACAAAAACCGTTCATAAAACAAATACATATGACAGAAATGTTTTAAAGACATAAAAATATGCGTCCACAACTAGTCATTTTCACGGTTTTTCAGGCAGACCCCCGATAGAAAATAAGAGGCGGGGCCCGACAAAAAAAAATTGTTCACTTCAGGAACGGGTGATGTATATTTTTACGCTTATTCCAGCAAGGGCTAGAGACACGTTCTGTAGTTTCCCTATTCCCCGTGTTTTGTGTAGTGTGGGGGAGTTAGGGCGTTTGGACCCCGTGGGAGGGGGGGGTTGTGGGGGGGGGAAAAGGAAGAGGGTTTTGTAAAGTTTTGTGGTGGTGAGAGGGTGGGACATGAAGGGAAAGGAGGGGGGAAAACCCCTGCGAAAGGAATTTTTTTTTTTTTTTTTTTTTTTCCCTTCTCTTAATTCTGTCTCACCCATCTCATCTCTCACCACTAGTTTGGTGGAAAAAGAGTTAGAACGACCTGGGGAAAACCCAAAAGAAGACCAAGCAACAGGAAACAAAAAGAAGCCCAAGCAAGCAAGTCTTTGAATTTTCCCGAGGTCGTTCTAACTCTTTTTCTACCAAACAGTTACCAATCATCATTTAAGCCTGATGCCCAATTGAGACGCATTTTTGGGGGGTTTCCCCGTCTCCCATGCTATTGGCTCAGGGGACTTGCCACCCTTACAAGTGACATATGTGTCTTAACAAGGGATTGTTTTGTCAGGCAAAAATGTTGTAGACCTGGGGAGGGGGTAAGGAAGGTGGGGTGATGGGGAAATTTAGGCGAAAGGAGCAAAGATGGCAACCCTCCCCCCTTCATCATATCTTAGGGCAGCCTGACGATGTGGAGCACTGGGGGGATTTAACCTCCAGCCCAGGAGAGTCAGATATACGACAAACCCAAAAATTTTAACACATCACTGAGAAGGGCAAAAAATTGAAGACTTCTGCCCCAAATTTTTTTTTTTTTGCAGTACTATAATATATATATATATAATATATATATATATATATAAAAATTATATATTATATTAATTATATATATATATATATATTACATAAAAATAATATATATTATATAATATAATATATCAACATATACAAAAATATTTTTTAAATATTTAGTATATATATATAATAAAATATAATATTTATTTTTTTATTATTTATTTATTTATTTACATGGAGTCGACCCTAGCGCATCTCCCCTTATTTTAAAAGGAAAGGCGTATGATATTTAGAGACAGGATGGGTATGACAGCAGAGGGGTTAATTTTTGAAGGTGGATGGATAGGTACAGGAAGTAAAATAGGAGAAATCCTGCTAATTCGAGTTTTTTTGAAAAGGTTTTGAAAAAAAAATTTGGTTAATTTTATAGTTCAAATTTTTTGTATGTTTTGATGGCCTGAAAAATTATTTAAATTTGAAATGGTCTCGATTACAAATCTTTAATTTCATTTATCTCGTTTTTCTGGTGTTCCACCCCTGTAAATCCAATCGGAATTTTTTTTGTTAAAAAAAAAAAAACGAAGTCCAAAATGATTTTTGGTTTCTTCCTCATATTTTGGTAACGACAAAAATATTTTGGCTTTTTACTTAGGGATATTTCTAATTGTAAGTTTTATGGGTGTTGAAAAAGTCCTGGCCCTACCCAGGTCATGATGAAATTGAGCGACGACCTTCGTGACAGGGAAGGGTACCATAAAAGGGATTTTTTTGGAACGAAAAGGCAGCGCGTAGGTCAGCACAAAACACGGTCCACCCTGTCTTTGCGACCGTCGTCGCTGTCTTCTAAGAAAAAATCCCTTTTTGGTACCTTCCTGTCAAAAGAAGGTTTTGCCACCCTTCAGCAGATTGGTACGGGGCCCCCTCGCTTTAGGGTAAGGTTGTGCAACACCTCTAAAAACATTACTGTATCGCAATAGCTTTGAAAGTGTAACCGAAAAAATTCCCAATCAGTTTAAATAACAGGGCAAATGGTCATATGCCCTACGGCGGGCCCCTGGGAGCGGGCCCCCGGTGAGCCTCTGAGCAAATCCCCGGGCCCTACGTCGTACACTTCCGTGGCCCCCCGGGAAAAACATACGGGGGGCCTCCGGAGGCCCTCCGTCTTTTTTTGTTTACTGGGTTCCCTGAATTCCCCAAGTGGCGACTCAACTGTTGGGTTTTAAAATTTTAGCTGCACTTTTCTGTAGTAGGTATAGTGGGTCGCCCTCGTTTTTTTTTTGTCATTTGTTTTTTATAGCCCTAAAGACAAGATAAAAACACAAAATGACAAGATTTCCAAAGACACTTTAACTTCCCGAAAACATGGATGTAGAAATGAAGTATTAACGCCCCCAACGTCTGTAAAAACGAAAAAAAAAATAGAACTGGCGACTTTACTGTTATCTACGGGAAACCCCAAACATTGATTTCCCAGGACAAGGTTTTTCGGGTACCCGCACTCCCAATCTTTCTCACCTTCGGGGGGACTTTCGAAGAGGCTCTAAACACACCCTCTTTGCGTCCCAAGAAGACTTGTTTTTACGGGGCCAAGAAGACTACTAAGGAAAGCTTTTTGGAGTTCATCTTGCCTCGTGTAAAGGGTAAGACCTTTTTAGTGCCACCACTTTCCCCTTTAACAATCAGCCGTGCGGACACAAATCTGTTTTTGGCGGAAAATATATAAAAAAACAACACCCTTTCAGCTTTAATTTCCCCGTAGCCGGGGAGTCTCCTTTCTTTTCACACTTTCCCCCCCTCTCTCTCTCTCCCCTACTCCTACTCCACTCCTACTCTTTTTTTCTCTCTCCTTCTATCTCCTTTTTTTCTTTTATATTTCTTTTCCCCCCCTCTCCTTCTCCCTTTAGTTTCTAGATAGTATTTCTGCTACAGTCACAGTGCATTGTCAACACGGAGGGAGTCTCTCTCCCTCTCTCTCTCCTTTTTTCTTCATTATTTTTCTCCCTCCTCTTCCTTCCCCTTTTCATCCTCCCAACACATATAGCCAGTATGTATATTATTTTGAAAAGAACTTTTTTTCTGGTGAGTTTTGATTGTTAGAAAATTTAAACTGCTAACCGTTTCTGTCGCAAACTATCTATTCCACCCCGCCCACCCCCTTTTTATATATAGTATTATATTATAATATATTTTACATGTGTATTAAACCTAATATACTGTATACGTCTAAAAATTTTTTAAATATAACCAATAAAATAACCTTGTTTTATGGTGACAAAAAATTTTCGGGAAGACGACCCCAACCGCCTTAGTTTACCTCGCTAGCGTCTTTGGCGGAGCGAAAATTTTCTTCCAAAAAAGTCCACCTAGCGCTAAGTTTGGTCTTAGTCCCCTAAAATGGTCTTAAGTGTTCCAAAAAGCCCCCCCCGATCTTTTCAGCGATACTGGGATAGGTGCCTATAACCAGGTTTTTTTTTACCCTAAATTCATTTTGCTACACTTTTTTCAATTTAAATTCCCTCTGCCATCTATCTACCGACTCATTTATTTATCTAAATCTCTTGCAATATATTTTCATCAGATGGATCTAATAAACCTCCTACCTTAGTATCATCCCCCAAACTTGCATATCACTACTAACTCACATCTAATCGTTGATGTAAATCAAAAATAGTAAGACCCAAAACAGATCTTTTTGGGGAACCCCCCTTTTTACCGCCCCCTTTGATTTAGAACCTTAATTGTAAGCCTTTGTTCCCCATTTACTTAGCCCAAACTCTGATCCAAAGAAGGCCTTCCCATCTATTCCATGACCTAACTTTATTTTAAAAGTTACCGTTTTGGCCCTTACGAATGCCTTTTTAAAGTCCAGGTATATATATCATAATCCTCATCATTATCTGCTGTTTCATTAACTTCCCATAAAAAACTCAATAAATTGTGAGACCCTGATTTTCCTTTGGTGAACCCATGTTTGGGGAAACATTTACCAATCTATTTTTAGAGTTCTCTAATGTTTTTGCAATAACAGATTCCAATAATTTACTTACCACTGACGTAGGCAACGGGTCGATTTTTTGATATTAAACCTCACTCCCTTCTTAAATAGGGAAAACTACATATCCCTTTCCCCCACAATAACGGAACTTTTTCCCCATATCAACCCATTTTCCCAAAAATATGCACTAGCCCTCACTAAAAACCTCTTTCATTCTTTTAATATTCTGGGATAAAACTTTATTTGGCCTGGGGACTTAAAAATTTTCATTCTGTCTATATTCTTTACTATTTCCCTAGTTATCACAAAAAAATTCTTCTTCCGTCTATACCTTTTCTACCATTTCCCTAGTTTTCAAATATCTTTAAGTTTCTCACACGCTTTCCCTTTAAAAAATAGTTCACTATCAGGGGATTTTTTATACTCCCGAGTTAAAAACACTTATGAAATAATTATTTAAAAATTTACATATCCTCTGCCCCCCCTGCTTACAATCTTCCCTGCTTTTTTTTTTAATGGCCCCCCTAATTCCCTAGTCTTTGTTTTATAAAAACCCAAAAAAAAAACCCTTAGGGTCGTTCTTTTCCTTCCCGCGCCTTAATCTCAAATTTCTTAGTATCTTTTTAATCTTTTTCACACTGTCTCGCCATCACGTTTTTAAATGTTCTTTGTTACCTGTCCAAAAAATGTTTTATCGGA